>VDFB02344199.1:0-48762 GCA_007258455.2 Sequoia sempervirens
TGCAAGGACTAAAGTGTTAAATAAGCCCTTGTGCCCAAGTGAAGCCTTTTGATTTCCATTTTTCACAATTCGTATAAGAAAGGTATTCCAAAAATATTAAATATATGATGCACTAAATGCTTTTCTAATGGAAGGATATTGTAATATGAAATTCTCTTGAAGGGTTCTAGATCCTTAAAATGAAATCTTCTTAATTATATTTAAAATTTTGTTTCTTCCTATCTTTAGATATATAATATTGCATGTCAATTTGGAAGGATTACACATACAAGATGATGGGAAACACTTAGATTTTAAAATCTAGCAAACTTGAGGAAAGTAAAACTTGTTGACAAAGGTAGAAATTCTCGTAGGAGTGATTTTATCAAGGATATAAAAATACAACAGTGATTGTCAATAAAATAATGATAGGAGTACAATTAAGGTTAGTTCAAGACCAAAAGAGTTAAATTAGGCAAGACGGTTGGACAAGATTGAGTTCAATCAACTTATGAACTAAAGAGTCTCAATGTACATACCAAAACAATACATTCATTGATAAGTTTGAAGTGATTCCTAACCAAATGAGAAATGCATGAAGTGTGAACATTTTATACTAGTAATATGATCTTATATTATTTATTTTCAGAAAAGTATAGTAATTTTGTTTTTCAATATTTTTGAGAATCTCAACAAAGAAAAAGAATTCTAATTATTTGACATACAATAACAACATCAATTTGTAATCTTTTGAATAAGCCTATACTCAAGACATCATTAAATTACTATAATATAAGAAAATTAAACAAAAATAATTTATTTGTACAAACTACTCTTCTCATTTCAACAAATAAACTCAATACATTAAAAAATGCATTAACTTTAGTTTTTAAAATAAATAATAATTATTAATATAAATAATTTAAAATTTAGACTGAATATATTTTAAAATCAGTATCTTAAATTTATATTTTAAATAATAATTACTTAATAACAAAATTAATTATTAAATAATTATTATGAAAATTAATAAAAATTTAAATCAAAGTCATAGTTTTAGTTGGAGGTTGTTTTATCTTACAATTTAAAATGCAATTGCTGACTAAAATTTAAACAAAAAATATAAATATAATTAATTATAACTATAATTACTGAATAATAGGACAGCGCATGAATAATGATAAGAAACAATTTTATTAAACAGTACAAATTTTTTTTTGATAAAGAGGGTCTTCCCAGGTTTTAATAAACCACAGGAAATTTAATCTTTGGCGAATTTGGCCTGAATGAAATCCACAAGTTGTTGGGTGATGCGGAAGGCCTTGCTCAATATGGAATCGGGAAGAGGGGGATCCGCCGCAAACAGAGAATTAAGCACAACCTAACTCCAGAAAACCGGGTCACTAATCCAAATGATGGCCATCGTGATTTTTAAGTAATTCACATTCTCACTGAAATGCAATCTCGCCTTTGGAAACACAAACACATCTCCCTTCTTCAACGTTTTCCTGAAAATTGTGTTGTTGGTATCAATAAAACCCACACGAAGCTTGCCTTTGAGTAAAATAAGAACTTCAGTGGCTCTTGGGTGTGTGTGAGGAGGATTTATTCCACCCACTGCGTAATCGATGCGGACCAACGATATTCCCAACGTATTGAGGCCTGGTATCTAATTAACGTTCGCCGCCGTTACGTTGGAGCCAACTGCATTGTCTGTGTTCCCTGGCTGCCCAAGTCCCCGGAAGAAGAAGTCGTCTGCTGAAACTGCCATTGGGTCTTTGCAAACGAACCCATTCACCAAAACTATTTTAAGCAATTTGTTAGCAAGTCCTCTAATAAGAATATCATATAACGACACTCTATAAAGTTATGTACTCACCTTTGCTATTCATGTCGGCAACGCAGAAATCTTGCAATGGATCGGGATCGACTGCCATGACTTTGTCGCTGTAACAACATATCAACAGAAAAGTTCCCAACATGAAGTAAATCATGCCGTTAGCCATTGTACTAGACAGGCAGAAGAAGCAGAAAGAAGAGCTCAGGATATGAATGTGTAATTGAATTGTGTATTACAATCCGATTACATGCTTTATATAAATGAGAGATTAACTACTCAGCATTGAATAATTCATTTTTTTAATTATTTTTATTGGAATACGGACTAATTCATGTTGACGCAGTCCTTTAATTATGTCGGAGTGACCACCGTAGATGTATTCTCGCCATTCTTTAGGTAATGTGGAAATGTTAGACTATATTGGAAGGATCAGGTTTCTAGAACGAAAAAATATATATATTATTATGAACCGCCTGAGAAATGGCAAACGAGGAAAATTTCTTAGCTCTTATCTTAGCTGATTTTGTAGTTGGATATTGACAAAAAGGCCCGAGAAATGGCAAAAGAGGAAAATTTCTTAGCTCTTATCTTAGCTGATTTTGTAGTTGGATATTGGCAAAAAAAAAGATTGTTGAAACTTTATATTGTATCTTTCTCGAAAACCTTTTTATATTGGGATCAGATAATCTGTGTTGTGAGCTTTAAAAATAGAGAATATTCTTGAATTAGATTAATATTTATAGTTTATAATATTAAGGTTGGCTGTTAATTATAGTGTTCAGTTTATAATGATGTGAGAATTAAATCAAACAAATGAGAGGATGGATTATAAAATTCATAAAGACAAAGTTTTCATTTTAGAGGATGAACTTAGTGTAGAAGGTAGATTTATTATAGTATTTATGAGAATGTCTGTAGTAAATTGATATTTTATATCTTGATTATTCGAAAAGCTTAAATCTAAAAGATCTGTTGGACTAGATCATTTAGTTCAAGATATATTTTGAGTTCAAATTGATAAAATTTCATAAACATATGAAGTATGCCACAATAAAGTTGGAAGGACATGTTTTCTTGTGGTGAGATTCATTGAAGAAGAACCATGTACATAGGGGGAAAAAAACTATTTAATTTTGGGATTAGATCATGATGAATCTCAAGGGTCAATTTATGACGACCAATTACTTAGTGGATATTCTTAAGAAGCTCAAAAAATAATGTGAATGATAGTCATCTATTATAGAACATTAAAGAATTTAACTAACTCAATACTCACATTAGTCATGCGGAAGATGACACAAAAGCTGTCCAAGAATATAATTGGTTTGTGCACCTCAATCTAAGATAAAACTTGTTGCTTGTTAATTAATTCATTGGAAGAAGTCTTTTAGTTTTTTCTTAAAATAGAAAAAATTTCACTAAAAAACAAAGTATGCACACCAAACAAAAAGGTAAAAGAAAAAAATTCTATTAGATGAATTTATTTATAGATACGAATAAATTACAAAAATCTCAAACACTAAGTAGACCTTCCTTGACATCCTCCTTCTCAATCTATACTTTTGGTTGCTTGACACATTGGTCTTGTCTTTATTTTTTTATCGAATTTAGCTTGAAAAAAAATATGTGTATTTTACAAGGTTATTGGAATCTTATTAGGTGTATTTAGAATGAATTTTGGACTTAATAAAATAAAATATTGCGAGTAAGTGTTCTATTCATTAATTTTTAAGATCTTTGGATATTTATATTTTGAATATTTGGTTATCTATGTTTTATCTCACCAAGATGAAACATTTTCATAAGTTGAATAGAGTAGGTAAATGATCTCCACTAGACTTTTTCAAACTTAACACTAATGGTTCTTCACATGACAATCATTGTGTTGTGGGATTGGTGGAATTGGGTGGGATAATGTTGATTTACTTCACTTTTTTTCTTCTTTTTGTATGATATTTAGCACCAATAATAAAATGAATGCTCAATATATCATTGTGGATCTAAAGAAAGGCTATGAATTAGGGTGGAGGTGTAATCTTCTTGGAGGTGGGCATCTTTTGTGGTGCATATTCTATTTTTGTCATGAAATATTGATTTATTTCTCTTTCATGTTCATAGAGAATGAAATGTTGTTGTAAACAATTTAGTCAAATAGACCTCTTGTGTTAATCCCATTTAGAATGTTATAGATTGAGAGTAATTGTGTTATACTCAATCTTCCCAATTTATTGAGCACCAACACAATGATTTGATTTGATAATTTTGATTATTTCTTCATTAGAATTTTGAGTTTTATTGGCTTTATAGGTTATTTTGTTTCTTAGAGATGTTAGATATGTGAAAATACTCCCTAAATTTATATCTTCTCAACTTTAATGACAAATAATATTATTTAGAGATATTTTTGTAATCTTTTCTAAACACTTAAGTGACATATTTTAACTTCTCGATTAAAAAATAAAATTATAAATATAATTAATAGGGTTAATTATAAATAGCACGTCCTTTACAAGCAAGCCAGCACAACAATAAAGATATTAAAAAGTTTTATTTAACGATAAGAAAAATTATCTGGGAAAGACGGTCTTCCAGCGTAGTTTCCTCTTCTTTGTTTTATTTAATTGTCCACAGCACATTTAGCTTCAGAATCTTAGGCGAATTTGGGTTGAATGTAAGCCATAACTTTTTGGAGCTTACCGCATTGTTGGTGTTTCTTGGCTCCCCAGATGAAGTCGTCTACTGAAACTTCCTTCTAAGTCTTTGCAAACGAAGTCTGCGAGGACCAGTTCATCTTGATTCAATATATATGTTGCTCCTTACATACGTCGCAGAAACTACGTAAGCCTTCAAACAATAGTGAAATTCATCTGCTACATGATGTCACTGACTCCAGTATTTAATTAGCATAGTAATCCGACAATACGTATTCTCCCCATTCTTTTAGTAGTGTTCACATTTTCTCTGCTCTCTTTGTTGTTGAATAATGTGGAATTGTTAAATCTTATTGGAATAGTAAATAGATTAATCTAAAGTGTCGGAAAATGATAGAGTGAATAACATATCTATTAGTTATATTTAAGTATATTTAGGTTGATGAGGTTAGAAAATATCTTGTCTAACTAAATGTGCAATATTTTAGGTCTCTAGAGGTTACCAAGTTGTTTGGTAAACCTCACGTGCATACCTTTTGAGGTTGGAAGACTTTCAATCTCACCTCAAAGGTCAGTCAACACTTGGCATCAAGGTTGATGACTTGGTCAAATAGGTTGTTGGTTTGCATTTTCCTAGTGATCCATACGTTGACACCTATAGGACACTTATCTACTCATTTGTGCCACATCATGGGGCATTTGTCGATCCACATGATTGGTGGATTGCCTCTTCCTTGCCTATATATGCAAGGCTTCCTCATTTGTACATTTTGATTGACTAAATATAATATTTAACATTGTGTGTTTTGCTTGACTTCTATCTCCATAATTTCCTATTTATTATATGGTATCAAAGCATAGGAGGAGATATTTATAGACCAAAAGTGAGCAAATTTATTGTATTTTGTTAGCTTCCATTGTTGTGTGCTAAAAATTGCATGAAGATAGTTAGGCATTTTTAGAACCATTCTAAGGTTCTTTAAGCCCTTGGTTGAAATGGTAGTTTAGCCCCTGGTTCTTTCCAACCCAAGGGGGTTTAACTCATCAATTTTTAGTGAAAACATATTTTCTAACTAAAATTTTTAAGTTTGTAAAAGTTAGAAAATTTCATAGCCTAATAAATTTTGCTCGGTAACTTGAAATTGAGTGTCATTTTTTACAATTTTTTTTTTTTTTTGCAATGCATCTAGTGAGAATCCTATTGCACTCCCACTATAAAGTGTCGATTTATGCCACATTTGGACTATTTACAAAGCACTCCTTCTATAACGTGCCAAATTAAGGCAGGGAAGAAATAATCAAGGGGATTTTAATTTTAAATTTTTGTCATTTTATTAAAATTTGAAAGGCATATGTTTTCATTGACACCTCATGACAAAAACTTCTAAGAAATCATAATCAAATAAAGTGCTACAGAACTAAATGTGTTTTCCTTAGGGAGGGAATTTTATACTTACACTGAATTATAAAGTGTAATGGGGGGTTGTGTAGAGCTATGATTTGACATCATAGTTATGGATCCTCATGATTCTTGCCACACAATGTGTGTTTCCTTCATTTTTCATCACAACAATCGATCACCACGATTCTTCCCTCATGCATGTGTTCCTTATTGCACACCATTTTTTCAGTTTCTTGTACATTTTTTGGACCTAATTTTGGGTCAAAATTACTTGCACACTCTTCTTCCTTAGTTCAATTGGTTACCTTATATCCCTTAGCATTAAGGAGAGATTTTAATAGTTTTATGGTAATGCTTTCTTCATTGAAGTAGAGGTGGAAACTTTTATTTTGTGGGGTCACATACACCTTCTATCTTAATCTCTCATATGAGGGATCATTTTTTGTGGATCATATTTTATGAGATTCTAGTGCTTATTTATAGAAAAATGATGCACATTTTAGTAGTGTACAAATTTCACTCATGTATTACTCCATAATCATAGTACTATCTTTATTTTTAACCTCATAGTCATCTATGTATTCATGGTTGAGTAGTGTTCATATTTTCACTCATGCAATGGTTGTCTCTTATCTTGCTCTACATTTCTTGGAGGTCCGTTGATTCCAACAAATACTAGTTCATCTTCAACAAAGTTTACAACTATGACATGCTTCAAGAGATCTTCATCATAATGTTCCTATCATCATGGGACATCTTTTCAAAAGGTCTAAAATCCTTTTCTTTCTCTTTTAGTGAGGAGTTTTGTTTACACTGGGTGTTCTCCTTAACTCCACTTTATGAGAAACTTTGTACATGGATACCTAACATGGCCTCATAGTTGATACCTATTTCTATATATTTTCACTTTTGTGATCTCCCCAAGTATCACTTAAGGGGGGGGTCTTCGATTGAATAATTTTATCTATTCACTATACTTAAGTGTACTTACATTGATGGGGTTAGACAACATCTACTCTAGGTGAATGTGCAACCTTTTAGGCCTCTATAGGTTACCAAGTTGTTTGGTAAACCTCATGTGAATACCTTTTGAGGTTGGAAGACTTTCCATCTCACCTCAAAGGTCATTCAACACTTGGCATCAAGGTTGATGACTTGGTCAAATAGGTTGTTGGTTTTCACTTTCCTAGTGATCCATAGGTTGACACCTATAGGACACTTATCTACTCATTTGTGCCACATCATGGGGAATTTGTAAATCCACATGATAGGTGGATTTCCTCTTCCTTACCTATATGAAAGGCTTCCTAATTTGTATATTTGGGTCAACTAAATACAATATTTGACATTGTTCATTGTGCTTGTTTTTTATCTCCATAATTTCTTGTTTCTATAGAAAATTTGCAAGAGGACAATTTATTACATCTTATGTATTTAAATTAGTTATTTTGCAATTGGAGATTGACTGAGAGATGGTTGAAACTTCATATTTTTTCCTTCAAGGAATCTCCTACATAATTAAGTCATTCTTTATAATATTTAAATTTATAAATGCTATACTTTTCTAATATATTATATTGATCTAAGATATTAATCTTCAATTTCTTAATAAAATATAAATCATATTGTATGAGAATATATATATGAAGATTCATGTTTATAGTGTATAATATTAAGGATGAATATTGATTTTTTAGCTTAGGTTATATTTATTAATGTGAGAATAAAAATATATAAATAAATGAGAGAATGGTTGATAATGATTGTATAAATGGTGTTGTAATTTGAATGGATAAATTTAGTGTGGAAGAAAAATTCATATAGAATTCTAAACGAAGGAGAAAATTGAGATTTGATCTCATGGCTACTAAAAAATCTTAAATTGAAAATGTTTGTTGGTATAGATCATTAAGCTAAAGAAGTATTTTTGAGTTTAAATACATACCACACCCTAAACATATGAAGTATGTTATAATGAAGTTGAAAGAGAATTATTTTGTGGTGGGATTTAATCAAGAGGAACATGAATATAGGGAGAGAATAACGATCCCGATGTTAGTATGCCAATGGGAGTCATGTA
The DNA here is from genome assembly GCA_007258455.2 of Sequoia sempervirens. Classification (NCBI taxonomy): domain Eukaryota; kingdom Viridiplantae; phylum Streptophyta; class Pinopsida; order Cupressales; family Cupressaceae; genus Sequoia; species Sequoia sempervirens. Next base: position 7,953 of record VDFB02344199.1, read on the forward strand.
TGAGAGAATATACTAAAGATTTTTATTGTCTCAATAAAAACACAGGTAATTTAGAAGATGATGCAAAAATGAAATTTGTGTGTTGCCAATATTTTATGTGGAAAAAACCTTTCAAATTCTACTTAGACTAAATGATAATTTTTCATCGTAAGGTCTACTTCCACCATCGTAATCACACTCCAACCCCCCTCCCCCCAGCCCAAAAAAAGAATATATGATTGAAAGAGGATTTTTACTAGATATATTAGATTTAAATGCCTTGATAGAAATTTAAATGAAAATTTTCAAAGAATAAAAAAAAAAATTCAACTATCTTGTATGACGCCATGCACCCATCTATAGGCCTCAGGTGCCTTCTTTGGGAAAAATATTAAATTTTCGCTCCCTTTCATATTTCTCTTCACCACCAATATTCAATATAGTTTAGTAAAATATGTATTTGGTGATACAACTGTATTTTTAAGGTTGTGCATTATTAATTGTATGTTTACATTATATATTATCTTTAGGGAGTAGCTTTCTTAGAGATGATACATGAATCTCAAAATCAAGGTACACGAGTATGCAAATGATGGCATTTTAGGGTAGCTAGAGAATGAATATTTACTTAAGCTTAATAATATAGATATTTTGAATGAGTTGTATGATCAAGATATACATATAGAGGATGAAATAGTGAGTTTATCCATTTTTCAAATGGGTGTGCAGTTTATTTCTACAAGTGCTCACATAAAAGTACTCAAACACATACCTTTGATTACATTGTGAAATATGTCATCCATTATGCCATTACATATCATTAGAAATTTTATAGAACATTTATAATATTTCTCAAAGATGTTTTTTATTCAAAAGTTCCAAAATTAAAGCTACCAACTAATATCATAATTGTGTTATGAATATTGCAAATTTTTTAGTTAAATATCTTATAGTTGTTAGCTACATTATGTGAGAAACCCCAAAACTATTGAATATATCAAAACTCTACAATGCTCCCTCTTAAGATCTCTCAACATTTTAGAATATAAAATATTAATCTATGAGAGGCAAGGACATGTTAAAATTCTCATACACACTTGGTCACAATCATTAGTATAACATAGTAATATAGATGAAGCAACATGAATTTATTCATATTCAATATATCTTTTCCAACATCAAACATAATCTATGATCAACAAAAAAAGTAACCTATAAAGTTACATGTCAAATCATGAGAGAATGTATTAAATACTAAGAATTCAATAAAGTAATGTGTTGCAAGTATGAAGGTGTTGTTATTGATGTCAACTGGTCAACTATTTACCAACTAGTTGCTATTGTCATTGATGTCATGGAAGTTGGTTATTGGTTGTATGTGTTGAGGATATTGATAAAATTGTAATAAATAAGGTCCATAGGTATTCAATGTAAGATCCAAGATGTGTTGCATATTGCTTCTATGCTTATGTGATTTTGAGATATTGTTCATGGTTATTGATAGTTTCTATATCAAATATTTGGGATTCTGGATCATTGTATAGTGTTAGATATCTTCACCAATATGTGAATTATGCATTTTAGTGTGTTTGGTTGTGGTTTGGAAGAAATGTAGTTGCTTCAGATTTCTCTGAATTTTGGTTTCATGAATTTTGGTTCTAATGATAAGTTGTTAAGGTTGTGTTCAAGTGAAATTTGTTGTCAGAAAATATTAGACCGAGTTAAGGATGTGTGTGCTCAATTAATTTATGTGTTTTGTACAATGTGTGCTCAATTTTTTTATGTGTTTTGTACATGTGTTGTCCAACCTTGTGTTAAACACTACTTGCAAAATTTATGGAAGCATGTTAAGGCATGCTAGGACTTATTTAGGTCATCATTAAGGATATGTATAGGTCACCCTCATTCTAATTCCACCATAGAATGCTTTGGTGCCGACCTAATTTGATTTTGTAAATGAAAAGTGTATATGGTCGACCTTAGAAGAGTTTTAAGGTTGAAGATGATATAAATACAAGTTGATATGTTTGTGAAAGATAATATAGATGCAAGATATATGTGAGAAAGATGCGAGATAGTGTGTGATGTGAGTTTGAGAAGATCAGTGTGAAATTCAAGTGTTGAGTTCCTGAAGGTAGTGAGTTGAAGGTGTACTCTATCTTTCAAGCATGTTTTCAAGTGTGTGAGTGAATTGTGGTGGAATATTTGTTGCACTGAGATAGTTTTCTCTCTATAACAATCCTCTTCTATCTTCTTTGTAATTTTGTGGTAGTGAACCCTTATTGGAAAGTGTGTCATGTCTTGGTAGTGAGCCTTTGTATTTGGTTTTGGAATTCTTTATATTATGAGTTAATTTCCATTGTGTTTTTTCCCTCATTAGGTTTTCCACATAAATCTGGTGTTGTTGTGTGTGAAACATAGAAAAAGGGGTATCACCTTAAATGGGATTAACAAATGGAAGAACCCAATTTTTGTGTGTGTTTCATTCAATTATGAGGGGTAAAATGCATAAATAACAATCATAAATTAAACCTAACTATTATAATAGAAAATGTGAAGGTTTTCAGATGTTGAAATGATGTGTAACTTTTTGGAATAGTGTTGTTTCAGGCCTCACTGAGGACTCATTTTCCGAGTGGTGAATGGGTCCTTGGTAGGGTTCTAGAAAATTAGATTCAAGATCCTATTCTTCAATGTCTGTACTCCCAGATCCCAGGTGTTCAACTCTTCAAAGTAATAAATAAATTTTGTAGAGTATTTTCCCTGATCTTGCAAGAAGGATGACAACTTTTACAACTTTGCAACTTTCACAATTTTTGCAACTTTTATTCTCCACTTGATCTTCAACCTAAAACCTTCAATCACACATCAAGAAATAAGAAAAAATGTTAATTTTTAGGGAATAGGGGCTTTCCTTAGTCAAACCCCATTTAGGTAATTAATCCTTGAATTGAAATAATGCATAAAGGAAAGATGAATGTAACAACTCCAATCCTCAATTGAGCCTTGGAATATAAATTTGAATTTTATCATGAAGTGGCCATAAGAAATGAATATCTTGATCATGAACTTGACATAGTATAATGACTTTGAAGACTTGAACTTTATCATCAATGCTACAACATCACATTAGCTCAACAGCATGCAAGACTTTGACATGATGATATGACCTTTGATTGCTACAATAAAATTTCAATAATCCACCCTTATATGTCTTCTTGAATGCTCTTGAATATTCTATAATTCTCTTGTGGAAATAGTAGGATTCTCTCTTGAAAATCTTAGATGAAACTATGTGAAATAACCTTATATTTATACTTAACTTAAGATTAAATCCTGAAACTCAAATAACACAAGTCAACATCAGATCTAGTATTTTAAATCATTAAAATATCACCAAGAATATGTTTAAAAAGAGGTTTCCTAAGTTAAGGAGGACCCATTTTCCATAGGGTGAATGGGTCCTAGCACACTCAACTAGGACAAGTTTCACGGATATGAAATAACATGCCAAAAGGGGGTCCTAGGACCTAGGAAGGGCCCATTTTCCAAGTGGAAAATGGGTCCTAGGTCACTATCTTAGGACTCAAACCTTGCCAAATTAAGTGTTGTGAAACATTTTTAATGAGCGTCGAGATTTATCCTTCAAAAAATGCAATAAATTAGGCTTGGATTTGAATTTAAGGGGTCAATTAAGCTCAATTAACCTCATTTAATTAATTAAATCCCTAGATTAGTGTAAAATTGTAAAGATACACTATACAACACCCTAAATAAGGCATCATTAAGTCCATTTTATTATTAATTATTCATTCTCAAATTAAGTGTGAAAAAGGGTTACTTTTTTTGACACTCCATTTAGCCCCCACTTTAGTGAGAGTAACTTTCTTCAAAATAATAGTAAAGTAGACATTCAAGAGGGGTCCAAGTGTACCAATGTGGACAATATAGGATGTAAAAGATCAAGTAAGGTGATCAAGCCCCCAGGATCTAAGATCGTATTTCAAACCAACATAAGCACAAAGGGACACACACAAGGTGTATGATATGTAGCAGTAAAACAAGATACACAAACATGCAATGTCATATACTAAAAGAAAGAAAGAAAAAAAAGAAAAAGAAAAAGGGGTGGATCAAGCCTTGACAGTTTATCCAATGCAATGTGGACTAGGTCTAAGCTATTTTCCCAAAAATGCACGTTCACTCTGAGGCAATAGAAATTTAGACTATCTATTGGGTGAGTATCTAGAAAGGATGGCTTAGTGAGAAAATCAAGTTGGTATTTACCTACTCTCACTTCAATAGGGCGCCACAACATGAAACTTTGAACTTATGAAATTAAAGGTTTTTGTCCAAATGGACTTTGCTTTGTTTATATAAGGTCTCTTCTTAGGGAACATCATGCCTAAGGTCTCCAAGAGAGGACAAGTAAAAAAAATATCATGCTCTCGAAGGAAATCAAACCCAATGACACCACCAAGAAAAGGAAAAATCACAAGAATATAGAAAATCATGTAAAGAAATATGAGTGTTGATGTATGCCCCCACTTTAAAGTGATTGCTAACACCATTGTTGTGAGAAATTTTCTTTAAATAATAAGGAGACACAGGAGCTTATTCAAAAAGCCCTATTCCAAGTCATATGTTCCCTAATAAAACTACATCAAGAAAAAGGGGTTGCCCCTAAAATGCAATACTAAAGATAACTCAATACGTCACATGCATGCCCACTTAAGGCATGTTGTCTGCATCCCAAGCTTGATCTTATATATACATGGAAGCTAGTTAACTAGCCAAAAGAGACAATGACAAGTACCATATGAGGACATGGATACCTAACCCCTTGCCCCCCACTTAGTGCAAGACAAGGATAAGCCAAGATGATTGATGAAAATTATTATCAATTAGAGGACCTAGGTGCTTCAACACAAGGAAGAGCACCACAATCCTTAAGATATTGAATTTTATTACCTAAAGCCTCACATTCATTAGTAGAATGACCATGTGTTGAAAATGGAGGTAATTATGTAGCTTTAAAACGTGTAAAACTATTACACTATAGATCTAATTAAGTGTTCTTTGTTACAATTTCTTTGTGAATGATTATCTATTTAGATTCATTTTACACAAAAGAAAAGGACCTTTTGGGTCAACATGGAAGAGACACAGGGCGTCTCTACGCTTTGTGTCATCCCCAAAAGGAACACACAAAACAAAAGAAAACAAAAGAAAAGGACCTTTTGGGTCAACATGGAAGAGACATAAGGCATCTCTTCACTTTGCATCATCCCCAATTAAGGAAACACAAAACAAAAGAAAAGAAAATAAAAAGACCTTTTGGGTCAACATGGAAGATACATAGGGTGTCTCTATGCTCTATGTCATCCCAAAAAGGAAAACACAAAAAAAAACAAAAACAAAAGAAATGGACCTTTTGGGTCAACATGGAAGAGACATAGGGCGTCTCTATGCTTTGCGTCATCCCCAAAAAGAGAACACAAAATAAAAGTGAAAAAATGCAATGCACAACATATAGAAGAATAAAGGTACAAATAGAGGAAGTGCACAAAGAGAGAGAGAATTAAACACAATATACGAGGGAACATGATATGCACATACAAGAAAAAAATGGAAAGGAGCTAGTAATGCAAATGTAATTCAACCATTAACCAAGTTATTGGCTTCTAAATCTTAAGTAGTTAAGCGGAAAATGAATAACGTAGTAAAGACAAAGACAAGTGCATTACAAGGACAAGGCTAACAACTTCTTGGCCCCCCACAAAGTGTAGGGCAAGAGTGAGCTGAGGTGGGTGATGGGGAAAGATCATGCAATAGTAAGAATAGAAAAATCTACAAATATGGCATGAAGAGAGAATTGGATGAAGTGTGTTTGCTATCCGATAAATTCAGTAGGTCCAGAAGGCTTATGTTGTTCCAATATATGTTGTAAATCTTTTCATTTATTAGTATGATGTCCAAGAGTGCGGTGATAGGCACAATAATTTGTGTTTTCTTTGACAAGTTTGGTTCTTGTAGGGGGTGGGAGAGTGATGAGACAATGATGAAGGAGTATTTGTAAAGCTTCTTCATTATCAGATGGAGGACAAAGTAATTGGAAAGGTTTATCATTAGGGGAGATGGAATGTGGAGAAGCAGGACCAAGGGTGATGTCTTTCTCTTGGTCAATGTGATTAGGCAAAGATTGCTGACAAGGAAGAAGGGTAGTCAAGTCAGGAGGAGGATCAAAGATCATTGTACCATCATTTTGAAGTCTCCAATATTCAAAAGGAGGTTGATCAGTATGAGGAGGATCTTAATATCCTAATCCTAGTTTGTTTTCTTCTGTTGGTTTTTTTTCAAGAAGTTGGTGAATGTCATGTTCATGTGTTGTGTCATAGCCTTGTTTACTTAGGATAGTAAAGCCTTTTCCATATGTTTCTTCAAGGTTTTTTGGAGTATTTGTGACTTTGTGATAATAAAATGGGCGAGAATGTGTTGGTTGAGAGGAACTAGATCCACTTGGTGGAGGAACTTTAGGTCCTTCATTGATTTCAGGATGTAAGTATGAAAAATGATTAGGAGGTGCAACAGTAGGAAGATATTGTGGCTTCAGGGATGGGTAAAAGGCTGCATTGGCTTCAAGGTTGTCAAGGCATTCATTTAAGAAATTTTTCATGCTATCATCATCTTCTCCAATGATGTCTACATCACGATGATGAAAATCATGAGGAGTTGAAGGAGCATGAGGAAGCTAAGGTCATTATGATCACAACCAAAGGCACAATTAGACATGTCTACCAAGGATTTTAATGAATTCCAAAACTTATCAAAAGAAAATGCCATGATGACAATGAATGCAAGTAAAATAAGATGCAAGAAATAGCTGAAAACATAGAATTTGGAAAGAAAAACATAAAGAAACTACAACAAACTGTAATGCAGGAAATACCCAGAAAATGCTTGAAAATGTTGTTCTAAATGTGCAGGCGGAATGATTCGCCCAAGGTGGCGAATGAGTCTAGTTATGAGATTTTTTTTATGTTTTTCAAAAAATTTAAAATGATTTTAATGCTTTTAGGATGCAAATGTAGTTTTTCAATTTTTTCAATGATATGTTATGCAAAAATAAAATGTAAATGAGTCTTTCACTAATGCAATTTGAGAAACCCTAGGATGCAAAAACAAGACAATACCCTAATTGAATGTTGATGCAAATGAGGTCTAGGATGCAAGATGCAATTGAAATCAGAAAGAGAAAGTGCTCAATATGTGGGTTCACCAAAATAAAGCATAGATTTGTCTTTGGGCATGAGGTTTATAGGCTACTCTTGCATTCTTAGGGTGTTTCACCTAAAAGGAGAGAGATAAACCTCATGAAAAATCAATGTGGTTCACTCAAATTAGGAGATGTATGATGCAATTAAGAATAAATGGAATGATCGAAGTGAAACTAAATCAATTATTTGACTGATTATGAATGCAAAACCTAAGAATTATGTAATGTTGGAAAACACAATGTGATATGGAAACATGAACTAAGTATGAACAAATGCAAACCATAAAAGAAGGTTGAATAAGAGTGCACCTGGAAGTCCGCTGAAGATTTTGGAATATTCTGAATGCTGACAGAGATCACTAAAAATCACCAGTGGGACTCATTCACCATTGATGGTGATTCAGTCCTGCTTTTGATGAAAACTTCTAGAAACTAGTTTTTGAGTGTCACGATCCAAAATCTGACAAAATATAGATTTCCAACCTTAAGGTGGGACTCATTCACCACTTATGGAAAATTAGTCCTCTCCCAAAATTATGAGAAATCAAGAACTAATTTTGTAGCACTGGATCTAAGGTTGTCTACTTGTTGGGTTGACGGAGTTAAATCTTTAGAAAACAAACTGTAAGTTGTCTCCAAGCTTGGAATAGGTTTGATTTGACTTGAAACACTTTTTTGACTTGTTGACCACCTTTCAACGCCTAATTGCTTCACAAATCTTCATACACAAGTCTACAAACACACATGCAAAAGGGGGAAAATGGTTAAGGGTTAGGTTATAGGGATTTTCCTTCATCAAATCCCACTTTGGTAATCAAACCCTTAATGAAGAAATGGAATGAAATGAACAAGGAAAGATGAATAAACAACATGCAAATGTCTTAAACTCACCAAAACCTTGTTGAAGAAATATGAAGATATGTAAATGGCTTCTCCAAGATACTTGTTTGATGCTTGATTGAATGATGCAAAGTGCTTGAATGCTTGAATGAAAGAGTGAATTGGTGAACTTGATGAATGGGGGTTAAAATGGATATAAAAGCACTTATTTATACACTCTTGTTCCTTAGTAACCCAATGATACCTCATCACAGGCCAACATCAAGTAATTTTGAATAAAAACCTGAAAGAAAATTTGAAATATTTTGAATTTGGAGTCAAGAGGGACTCATTTGCCAGCCATGGTGAATGGGTCCCACCTTTGACTTGAAAGTGGGTGTCGGGAATTATCTTGCATTTAATGTTGTTTTTCATGTTTACATTCAAAAACACACTTAATTAGGGTTTATAAGGGCATAAAGGGGTCAAATAAAGCATAAAAAGGTGTAAATAGTGAAAACAAGCCTAGAAAAGTGTGAAATCTTGCTACAAGACTTTACAACACTTCAAATAGGACTTGATAAGTGATGAAAAGGTTTTTTTTAGGTGAATTGTAATGAATAGAGTCTAGAAAAGTGTAAAAATATTTTACAACATTTCACAACACCTTCACAAGATGCCATTATTTGCATTTTAAGGACCTAATGTGAATGTTCAAGTCACATTACAACATTAAATCAAAGCAAAATGGACCAAGCATCATGAAGAAAGGCCTAAAAGACCATGAAAATGACAAGTGGCCATTTTTCTACGACACACTAGGGAATATGGATTATTTAAACTAGAGAAGATGGTTAATGCAAGCTATTTAATTATTAGTATGGAATATGAAACTGTGATTAATTAACTAAGATTATGATGATGGGTGGTTCTTTTATAGATGAGTTATTTTCAAGAAAAAAGATATAACGAAATTAGTTGAGTGAAGTATGGTTACTAATGTGGTATTATATTTTAGCTACAAAAACTTACTAATGAGTCGAATGGTTGATGAAAGCTAGGTGTTAGAGGTCCCAAGAGTTTCATAACAATGGAAGAATGTTGTCATCAAGCATGTGAGGAAGCAAATCAAGGTAACGATATCAAAATAAATGATCAACTTCAAGTAAGTATAAGAGGTAAGTAAATGAGCTTAATGAAGATTATTGTATAGGAAATTTAGGGCCAATGGGAGAAGGGAGAGACTCCAAAACCCTGTTAAAGCACTTTATTTGTTGAACTATTGTTTTGTTGATGTTAATGTGATAGTTTATATTGTAAATTGTCTTTTAATATTTGGGTTATTGATAATTTTGTTATTTGATATTTTATGTTTGTTCAAAAAGGGCATATTTTCTAGTGAGCTAGAAAGTATTTCTAAGTGTTTAATTTTGCTTATAATTGTGTTTTTGAAAGTCCTAAGTGTGCACCAAAAGGTTAGACATCTTTTTGAGCCATAAATTACATAAAAGATGAGTTTTGAACCTTTTTAAATTCCCATTTTTGTTAGTGACGAAAATGGGAGTATGAACACCATGCCTCTTAAATAAAAAAGAGGACACGGTGGTTGGGGTTGGAGGGAAAAGATATAGAAAGAAAGTGTTTCCAAGTATTCAGGTTTTCTTGGGATGCTAGTTTTTTTTGGAGTTTTGAAAAAAAAAATGGAGAGGAGAGTTAAAGAGGGTTTGGAGGAAGAAGAGGGAGGTGCAATCGAGGAGAGAAATCAACTTGAGAGATAAGTTGTCTCAACCCCTTTGACCATATCTTTCTTTGGATTGTGTTGTATTGGTTTTATTGACTATTGTTTAGTTTTTCTATTGAAAATAGTGTGAAATTTTTAAGTTGTGTGACTATGTTCTTGGGGATTTTGGGTTTTTGAATAAACCATAATGTGTGGAGTTTGGGGCTGGTTGAAAGTATCTCTTATGGGTTTTATGAAACATGTTGGAAAATATTTTTATTTGTTGTTAGTTTTTATTGTTGTTTAAATCTTGGGGTTTGGGGTGCTCTCTCCTTGCTCAGGGAATGGCTAGAGCCTAGTAATAGCTTGATGATGCTATATAGGTTGGGTGGTAAGCTTTTCTTTCCCCCTTATTGGCATGTTCTCTCCATTCTTAAGGTGTTGGATAGGTTTGAATGTTTTAGCAAGCTACTGTTGGAAAACTACTCCCAAGAGATTCTAATTTTGAACATGGATACTAAATCCTTCTAGTCTCAAAATCCCTATCTCATTCGAACGAATATGTTGTACAAAGAAAAAGAAAGGTATATTTTCTTGTAATTTATGTTGTGGCTACTTGAGAGAGAGATGTTGTATGCATGGAATGAAAATATAACATAGATATTGATGATGTAAACATGGGTTCAAGTTTATAGCATCTTGACAAAACAAGAGCGAGCTTCTGATTTGAGTGATTATGTTGAAAACAAGAGAATTTTATATTCCTAAATCATCTGTCCATGCAATGAGTTTAGTAAATAAAGCCTTGCAACTACTTGGGTAGAAAAAAGAAGATAAATACAATAGTATTAAATACCAAAAGTTTACAAGTAGATGTGTTTTCAAAATGTCAATAGATTCAAACATAGTATTATAGAAGCAAAATGCATCTTATCAAGCTAAATTGGGTTCCTTCTCATATATGTGAAGTGGGTTTTTCAACTATTCATATAATAAAGTATATTTGGGTATATCTACAAATCTGAATGTGAAATAGATTAACATGTAAGGGAATATATCTATTTGAGTAATAGTACTTTTATTTAAAAGACATTGATTTTTCTCTACATATATATTGTGAAATTTGTATACAAATATGCCTCAAAAATAAATGAGTGTTTTGTTTAAACGTTCATTAGATAATATTCAAAAATGAGAAAATGTTATTTATATTAAAACACTCAAAAATAATATGTGATTGTTTAAAGTATGCATATATATACTGTGTGAATATATATAATATATATTTATATTATATTACATGCTTAAAGAAAAAGAGGAATAATAATTAAAAAATAATAATTTCTTTTAACCTTCTAGAAGAAAACGCAACATCAATAAAATAAAATATTAAACAAAAAAAAAAGTTAATATAAATTAATATTAATAAAACTAAATGAAAAACCCCATCTACAATGGCTGGGGATGGGGAGGACGCAACCCTCCCTTCCCAATGAGGAATGGGCCCCCTGTGGGGAGCTACAGCTTACTGACAGGCCGCTCCCATCCCCAACATTTAAAAAAAAAAAAGCAAAACAAAACAAACATATATATATATATATATATATGAGTATATATATATATATATATATATATATATATATATATATATATATAATGAGTGCATTTTTATGTTAAAAAAAAAAAACCTATATTCTATATTAGAAATTTTAAGGAACTCCACTAGCGGAAATGTATTTTGTAGATAAGGGCAGCATTTGAATCAGAGTCAATATTGTTAGAGACTTCTTTGCCCAAAAGAGATAATAGGTTCCACTCAACACATCGTAGAGGTGGCACATAGCCCAACCTATCATTCTTATTTTGCACTGCATCCACAAAAGAAGCTCCCAAGAGGTCTCTTTGTTGCAGGTAAGGAGAACTCCCTCACGGGCCCATCCACAAGCCTCAAAGTGCTCTGTGAAGAACTCCATGCAAACCCCATCCGAAAACCCTTTAACCCAACTACAGGGGTGGCAAGATCCAGCCTCAACCACCAACGACTAACTTAGGAGAGTGGGCGAAATGTCCACCACTCAAGTCACAGCCCCGGTGAAGTTGCAGACAGGCCCGCCTTAGGAGCAGCACAACGGTTAGGGGAGCGGGAGGAATTCAAATTTGGAAGAGGGAAGGAATGGCAGGAGCCGCCCATGTTGACTAAAAAAATATTATAATAATGTGGAATTGTTAAAGCTTATTTGGAAAATAGCAGGAAAATTTATTACATTTTATCTACATGACCTATTTTGGAGTTCGACACTGAGAGATTGGTGATACTTAATATTTTTTCCTTCAAGAAATCTCTTATATAATTTTGTTATTATTTTATTGACCTAAAATATCAATTTAGTTTATATACTAAAATAATTCATGTTTATAATTTGTAATATTAAGGATGAATGTTGGCTTTTGAGTTTATCTTGTAGTTATTAATGTGCGATTTTTTTTTTATAAATGAGAGAATGGTTGGCAAAGTTTGTACATATGGTATTGTAATTTGAAAGGATAAACTTTGCGTAGAAGACAAATTCACATAGCCTTCATGAAGGAAGGTGCAAATTAAAATTTGATCTCATGGATACTAAGAAAGATTAAATCCAAAATATTTGGTGGTCTAGATCAATAAGCTAATGAGGACTTTTTGAGTTTAAATCAATACAAAACCTTAAACATATGTAACTATATGCCACCACGAAGTTGAAAGAGAATGCATTTTATGGTGGGATTCAATCAAGAGGAACATGAACATAAGGAGAAAATAATGATCCTAATGTGGGATCAAATTGTGATAAATCTCGAGGGTAGTTTTATGATCCCCAACTAGTCAATGGACGTGCTTAAAAATATCCAAAACCCATGCCAATGGGACTCATCTATGAAGGAATACACTAAATAATTTTAGTAACTCAATACTCACATTAGTCTTGTGGAAGATGATGCAAAAATGTTTCCAATTATATAAACTGCTTATGGGCCTTAATTCATAATGAAATTTGTGTGTTTCCAATATATTATGTGGAAGAATCCTTTCAACTTCTACTTAGAGTAGAGGATAATTTTTCATGTAAAGAGAAGGAATGCACATCAATTGTAAACATGGAAAAGAAAAAAATTGTGTAAAAAAGAAAACTATGGATTCCAACAATTTGCATAGAGCTCAAAGAGTGATTAGAACTATAAAAAATGTTGGAAAATTTTGAAACTAGAGCTATGACCAAGGCATTTTTGGACTTGAATTAGATGTCAAAAACACATTCATTTAAATATGGTTAAGTTCCCAAATGCCACATGAGAGTAACTATCATGGCCACTATATATAGGCAAAAACATAACCATTTTTTTTAATGAAAAAATTATTCTTATGTTATGATTTCAACGATGTCTCAAATGTGTACCTAGGGATGTTACTCATACAACAACACCGAGTCACAATGCCTAGAAGGGGATGAGAGAGAATATAAAGGAAAGCAAGTGTGACAAAACTTAATTTTTCCACTCCAAAATGAAGGATATCCTATGTGGGTTAGGCATTTGCAAATGAAACACTCAGGAATCCACCTAGGAATGATTCTTGTCAAGGATTTTTGTATGGGGATGAGAAGACCAAGTCCCAAGAATGAGGTTAAGGGCCTAAAGGCACAACAACAAATAGTTTGACAATCATTAGAGGAAACAACTTTCTAGCTAACTTATCATAACCTTGCTCAAACATTTAAAGGAGCTACAACCAAAGAAGGTTTAAATTGACCAAGCTAGAAAACCCATCCTCAGGATCACTATCAACTCTAAGAGCATTAGGTACAATGATGAATTTATAATGATCCCCTCTTTTCTAATATTTAATCAAATTTATTAGATGAAATAAAAAGTTTCCATCAAGGATCCAGTTGTTGATCTCTCCAAGCACAGTATCTAAGTGTTGAGTTGAAAAGATTGATAAATTATCCACAAACCTCACACCAAACCTCACTTAGGCTAATGTTATTGGATTTTTTCATTTCCTATTGGTCTAAAATATTGATAAAATTTGGACTATATTCTTGGAGAATTTCCTAGAGCTTATAATAATTTAAAATACCATATTATATGTTTTTCTTAAAAATCTTATGATATCTTATCGATGAGATATAAATCCTAGAACAAAATTGATGATGTTACAATTGATTTTCATGAGATTATTATTAAGAGTCATCAAGATCAAAAAATAAAATAAAATAATTTTGAAGTTCATAATAAAATCTTGATAATGATTTTTTTTTGGTTAAAACTCTTTTCTCCCCTTTCCATTATCACCATCATAAATTTCTTAAAACAGTAAGCATGTTATTTTTATTACAGACTGAAAGATTTTAAATTTAAACTCAAAATTGACTACAAGCTTTTCTTAAGTGGGATTGGGAAATCTTGAACCCATAACCACTATAATAGAACCACTAAGCTGATGATATTCCTCCCTAAGGCTAAATTGGACAACATCATGATGCCAACCCACTTGGATAATGCAACAATACACGGCTTGACATCTTAAACCATGAGATGTTGACTGGCCTAAACAACTCTATGTTATCTACTAAAGTTATCCCTCCGCCTTGGTGGCAAAACACTCTAGACCATAAGCTTGAACTAAGAAGATATTATCACCCTCCCTAACAATGTTTACTAGAGAACTTTCTTTCTCTATTTGGAGGCCTCTCAAGTCTCACTAAGGCAAATTAATGCCTCGACGATCACAACCACACCTCCCTCGCTAAAACTTTAACAGCTCGGTTAAACCCCCATCGAACACCCCTATCTATGCCTTAGTATGAGCTGTAGCCTGAAGTTGACTTAGCCAAGTTTAATAACATTTCTAGGTCCACGTCACCTAACTCGCCCCACGAAAGAATGGGCAACAAACATAAAAGCTCAACCCTAATCCTTTTATCCTCTTCTCCGCTCAAGAATGAGCAAGTGGTGGTGGCTAAGCTACTGATAGGTCATACAGGTTAGCTCTACTTGCAGGAGGCCATCACGTAGTCAAAGAGTTTAAGGTGCCTGTGCAGGAATATGGCCGCCTTGCTTGCTATTACCAGTAGTGAAATTTAGTCTCTTTCTTTTACTTTGTTCTCTTTTGTCTAATGTTCATGCTATAGCAGGTTGCAGCTATGTATGGATGTAGGGAGTAAGAGGGCGACACCTGAAGAATGGCGACTTCGGGTTTATATTACTCTATTTCGCAGTTACTTGTTTATTTTATTGTACATATATTACTAAACTCTTCATCATTTAATTTCGCGGTTCTTAAGTCTTCTAGATTTGGCATTTAGCGGCTTACATGTACATCTCCACATAAAAATGGACAGTAAGGTTGTATAACTTCCTTATAGAAATGATAGGAATGTTTATTTAATGACGATGGAATTTGCAGGACAGTGGCACGATGGTAGTTCACCTCATTAAAAAGAGAACTGGTTGCGTGTTCTGAAATATTTATACCAAGTCTGTTATTTTAGATGTTATTTGACCTACTAATTATCCTTGTTTCGATAAACTCCTTTTATGATACATAGATTCTGTAAACTCTCTACAACTACTTTGTAACAACAGAATCTCAAAGGGAAAACAATAGTATTTATTTTATTAATGCTATTCTAAATTCTTTTTGTGCAGCATTAACGTCATTTCTAGCATTTTACTAGAGATCAAAAAACATGGAGAAATGGATATTATCCACAATAGTGCAAACCAAAAGGATGGATGCATGGTACAAGGTATAACGATTACAGTTACAGCTATACTGAAATTCCAATAGATTTATTGCAGTAGGAATGTAATAATGCTCGACATACAATCTATTTGCATTTCGAAAATAGTAAATCAAGGCCAATACTCCTTCTATACTCTATATAATTCAAAAACGACGTAACTATTAATTATTAGTGCTATCAAATCGGATCATTAAAAACTAGTCTGAAAGAAAACATGGAATATAGAACTCAGAATTTGAGCTCTGCGAAACTTGTTTATCGCATCAAATTTATAAATATCAAGACAATAAATTTAGAGACGTTGTAGACAAAGTTAGCTACAACAATTAATATGGATAGGTGAAATAGAGCACAACGTTAATGGCGTGGGGTGGTAGAATTCTACACTTGGTTGGACTATGTTGTATAATTAATTTAATCCAACATCCTTCCATCACTTAATTATACTAATTATTTTTAAATATCTCTTCATAATCTAGAAAAGTTGGGTCGAAGATTAAAGTCTTGTTGGTACCCATTTACAATCACTAATTTACTAATACAATAGTAGGCATTCACAATGATCCCTTGAATGACAACCATCAAATATTAATGTGACTTTTCATAAGCCTTGGTAAATACGTTTGCTGATTGATATTTGAATTTGTAAACTTCAATCCAAATTCTTCATTTATTGGAAACACTCTTCCCTAAAATGGAGAGAAACAATAAAGGTGATTCCTGAGCGATGGGAGTGGAAACAGGAGCGAGCGAGCGGGAAAAGTCTGGTTTTGAATCTTCGAACAGTGTAGCGGGCGGGGGTTCGAGGGAATCTCAAGCGAATGCAGAGATTTCTTCGAGTTCTGAGAAAGGTAAGTCAGGCTTTGTTGAAAAGGACGTCCGCAAAAAAGTCCAAGTGGACCCAGGTGGAAAGGATGGGATTTCAGAATCCAAGGATGCTGTGGAAATGTCAGAAAAAGGGGATGAAAAGGGTAAAATGTGGACTTCGTTGTTTGGTGTTAAGCTAAATGACAAATCATATTTTCCCCCTGTGCATATTCTTTCTAACCCGGGGTCTGGAAAGTTTTCTATTTCTGTGCCAGATGAAATCATAGACCATAATATTGCAAAGATGGAGAATGTTTTGGTTGGAAAATTTTTGGGTCCTAGACCTAATATTGAAGTTGTAAGGGAGTTTGTTAAGAATAAATGGAAAAGCAGTGGACTGGTTTCGGTGGCGGCGCTTCCTAGAGGCTTTTTTTCCTTTTAGTTCACTTGCAAAGAGGACTCTAGGGCTGTCAGGAGCGGTGGCCCCTGGGTTATCGGAAAGTCTTCCTTGGCCCTGAAGAAGTGGTCTTCTAGGGTTGATCTGTCTGACTCCATCTTTGAAATGGTGTCGGTCTAGGCTAGATTGCCTGGTCTTCCTTTGGAGTATTGGAATACGGATATTTTCAATTGGATTGCTAATTCTTTTGGAGAACTTTTGTCCATTGACTTAATGACCGCGACTAGAAAGCGTTTGGTCTTTGCTAGAATCTGTGTTGGGGTTTCTCAAAATGCTGATCTCCCTTCTTCGATTGACATCTAATCCAAGCTGGGGGTTTGGAAGCAAGCTATTGAATTCGAGACCACACCCTTTATTTGCTTTAAATGTCGAAAGTCTAGGCATTGGGGGAAAAAGTGCCCGATTAATAATAAAAGTGAAAAGGAGAAAGTTGCCAACCCTAAGACTGTTTGGAGAAAAAAATCTGAGGAGAAGCAAATTTTTGTCCCAAGTGTGAAGGAGAATCTTGAAAGACACAATTCTGCTCAAGATCTGAAGGAGAACCATAGATGTTCGCAAAAGGATGCTTGCCCTGGTTTAGATTGCACTTGCTCTTCAGATCCTAAGGATCCTAAATACTTGATTTCACCACAGGTGGATAGAAAGGAAGAAACTTATTCTATGGAGGGAGCTCGGGATACTCAGAAGAAGGCTGAAATAAGAGGTGAAGAAATAGGTTTTGTTTCGCCTTCACCTTTAGTGATGGCTGGTAGTATGAATGTACCTGGTCTGGAGGAAATACCCATTAAGGGCTTGTCCCTGGAGATAGGAATACCTGTCCCTTCTCACTTTCCTGCTGATAACCCATGCTCAAAAGGGGAACAGAAATTGGAGAACGCCACTTTGGAAGCTGTGAGGGATACTTATGAGACCCAAAGCATGAAAATGAAAACACCTAATGTCAATACTTTAGAAGCCAAGAATGGCTTAATGGAAACCCTTCCTTGGGATCAGAGGCTGTTTCCTGAGAAGGACTGGGAATCAGGAAGAGAGATGGAAAGCCAAGATGAGACTGAATGGGAGGAGGTTATTTCACATTCAAGGTCAAAGAAGGAAAAAAAAGAGAGGATGGAAACCTCAAGTGGAATGATCACTAGAACTAGGGCCAAGGTGGACTGTGGGAATACTAAGCCTTGCCAGGGAAGGAGATCAGAAAAATGGCAAAGGGAACAAGGTAGCCTTCAGGATATAGCGGATGGGATCCAAATGACCATCCCGGAGATACTTCAATCCCCAGGTAAGAAATGAAAATCATGTCATGGAATATATGAGGGCTAAATAGCCATCATAAAAAAGATGTTTTACAAAATTTTGTTAGGGACCACAAACCTGATATTCTTCTTGTTCAAGAAACAAAAATGCCTAAAGATAAAGTAGAATGCTTTAAAAATTTTCAGAACTATGGGGCTCACGGAAATAGTTTTGCGGGTGCTTCGAGGGGAATTGTTACTTTTTGGAACAAGTTGTTTATTAAAGGTGAGCCCTTAAAGGAGAATGGTAATTTAGTTGCCACCAGATTTACCCACATAAGAGACAATTTTTGCTGGATTCAATCCAATATATATGCCCCGAATTGTAAGAATGCTAGAAATTCCTTTTGGTGTGAGTTGTCTGGTTTTCGAAAATGTTTTACTAATGAGCACTAGGTGGTCATGGGAGACTTCAATACTCCTCTCCTGAATGATGAAAAATTTGGGGGTTCTCAAATTAACTGGGATAGTATTTCAGGTCTCTCCGACTTCATTAACAGTAATTCCTTGATAGACCTTGACCTACAAGGTGCTTCTTATACCTAGACTAATAGGAGGTTAGGACCTGATTTGATCCAAGTGAGACTCGATAGGGCCCTTATTTCTGGTCAATGGTTTATAGACTATTTTTGTGCTTTGAGAGCTTTATCAAGGGTAGGATCTGATCATTTTCCCATTTGTCTAATGGCAGATCCTACAAAGGTGGAAAAGAACTCCCCTTTCAGATTCAAAAAATTCTAGCTATCTCATCCTCGAATCTTTGAGAAAATCAGTAGATGGTGGAATATTGATATTATTGGCACAGCTATGTTCAGGATTGCTAAAAAATTAAAAGAAGTGAAAATTAATTTGAGGAGATGGAAAAAGGATGCCTTTGGGAATATTTTTGGAAATAAGACGGAATTCAGGGTAAAATTCAGGAGATCCAGGCTAATATCCAGAAATGGGGGTACATTGATAATTATAGAGAAAAGGAAAATGAACTTCTTGTTCAATTGCATGACATCATTGCTAAAGAGGAAGTTTTTTTGCCGCAAAGGTCTAGGGTGTCTTGGTTGACTGAGGGAGATAGGAACACCATATTTTTTCATATGTCTGCTTCAAAATATAGGGCTGCTAACAGAATCGCTTACATTGATGTTAATGGGACAAGGTTTGAGGAGGAAGATGATATCAAGAAACAGGCTGTCCTTTTTTTCAGCAACCTTCTTTCTTGTAATGGAGAGATTGTTCCTAAAGCTCAAGAATCCTTGATTGAGGCTATACCCCAGGTGATTGGTCACAATGAAAATTCTATGATCACTGCTATTCCTTCTAAGGCTGAAATTAGGAAACTTGTTTTCTCTTTTGATGGCAACAAAGCTCCTGGACTAGATGGTTTTCCCTTATTCTTCTTCCAAGTGTTTTGGGAAATTGTTGAGGTGGATGTTGAGAATGCTGTCAAGGAATTCTTTGGATCAAGATGTCTTTTGAAAGAACTTAATGCTACTTTTATGGTCCTTATTCCAAAAAAAACTTGGGGCTTCAGAGTTTCAAGCTTTTCGGCCAATCAGCCTATGCAATTCTATCTATAAAATTATTTCAAAGGTTTTAATTACAATAATACTTTCTGTGCTTCCTCAAATGATTGCTCTGTAGTAGAATGGTTTTGTGCTAGGTAGGTACATTCTGGACTCTGTTATCACTGTTCATGAGAATTTACATTCTTTAATGGTATCGAAGACTGAAGGGTTTATTCTTAAATTGGACATTTTCAAAGCTTATGATCGGGTTGAGTGGATTTTTTAATTTAAAATCCTGGTCAAGTTTAGTTTTAATAACAGAGTCATTCAGCTGGTAAACCAGCTAGTTTCGACAGTTACTTCTTCTGTCATTGTGAACGGGTCACCTTCGAAGTTTTTTCAGACTTCCAGAGGCCTTAGACAGGGAGATCATATCTCTCCTATTATGTTTACAATTTTGACTGAGAGTTTGGGAAGAAATATTAAAAAGCTTATTGATCAAAGATCCCTTGCTGGTTTAAGACCTTCCTCTTCTCTTCTAACATGTTCCCACCAAAAATTTGTTGATGACACCATTCTCATGGGAAGATCTACTGTGGCTGAAGCTAAGATTTTCAAAAGAATTCTGAATCTTTATGAATCTGCTTCTGGGCAAGTTGTTAATAGGGCTAAGAGTTCAATTTTCTTCCTCAATACTCCGGAGCATAGACAAGTTAAACTTGCTTGGATTCTTGGATGCTAGATTGAGCCTCTTCCATCAACCTATCTTGGTTTGCCTCTTTGCATTAAACCCTTGGACTCGTTCTAGATCTCTTTGGTTGAAAAATTCAATAAGAAACTGTTGGGGTGGAAAGGAGCTCTTCTCAGTCAAGCTAAAAAAATCAAGCTCCTTAAGGCTTCTTTGCAAAATCTTCTTATGTATGCTCTTAGTTTATTTAAAATTCCTGCTAAGTATGTTGAGGCCATTGAAAAAATTCAGAAAAGGTTTCTCTAGTCTGGTGTGGAGGATAAGAAGAGAATGCCACTCGTTGGATGGGATCTGGTTTGTAGACCTAAATCGAGAGGGGGCCTAGGCTTAAGAAAAATTAAAGTGCTGAATTTGTCCCTTCTTGCTAAATAGCTTTGGAGAACTCTTACTTTGAGAGGGGAATGGTGAGATACCTTAAAAGCCAAATATTTTAGCAATTGTGAGTCTCTTAATGAGGTTATAAATTCTTCTCTTTTACCTCATGGGTCTGTTTGTTGGAATGATATGAGCAAAGGTAGAAAGTTGCTGGAAATGGGAACTGGTTGGCTGGTTGGAAAAAGAAATTATGTTAGGTTTTGGGAAGACAGATGGCTTTTTAAAGATCCGTTAATTAGAAATGAGAAATTCAGTAAATGGATGAATGATTGTAAAAGGGAATTCAGGGTCTTGGTTAAAGATTACTGGAGGAATGGGGTTGGGTTGATTTGAAGACCATCAGTCAGGATCTTAGCCCTGTTTAGTCAGCCTTCAGGGCCTTAAGACTAGCTCAACACCAGGTGGATGATCTTGCTATTTGGTTAGACAATTTGTCTGACATTTTTTCAGTTTCTTCTGCTACTTCTATGCTGGCCAGTCTGATGGAGCCTCCGCCCTTCTGGGCTAAGGCTTGGATTAATCACCTGATTCCTAAAATTAATATTTTCTATTAGATAATGCTATAGAATAAGATTCTCACTTTGAAAAATCTTGGAAAAAGAGGAATTCAATTACCTAACAGGTGCTACATGTGCAGGAACGATGCTGAGACTGTTAATCATCTTTTTCTTCATTGCCCTTTTGTTTCACACATATGGGGTAAAATTTTTGCACTTCTTGATTTGGTTTGGGTTTCCCCTGCTTCTGTCGAAGACTTTTTCTTGCAATGGAAAGCTCCTTCAAAAAATCCTTTTGTGCGAAAGCTCAGGTCTTTTGTTCTACCTTTTGTGTCATGGAATATTTGGAAGGAAAGGAATAACAAAGTGTTTAGGGAAAAAGAGAAGTTGAAGGGGGACTTGCATGAAAAAATCGTAAGGGCCATAAAGGAAAATTTATCTTTAATCCCAAGAAAAATGGTTGATAAAGCTAATTGGTCTCCTTTCGATATTGCTACGGTTGAAAAGTGGAATTCAAAATTAGCAGTGTTTAATGTCCCCATGCCTGATGTTTGTGGGAGGGAGAATGCTAGTTGGTCTTTGCTGCCTTTGGGTTGGTTGAAAGCCAATTTTGATGGTGCTGCTAAAGGCAACCCTGGGAAAGCCGGTAATGGGTGTGTTTTAAGGGACAACTCGGGGGCTTTTATTGCGGCTTTTGCTGTGGACATCGGCACCCAAACTAATCATGTTGCAAAAGCTGTAGGGGCTTATCATGCAGTTAACTTAGATTTCAAGATGAACATGAAATTTCTTTGGTTGGAGGGTGATTCAATGAATATAATAAATTGCATTCTTGGGCTTACCCCTCCCTCGTGGACCATTAAAAAGTGGATCGAAGATACAATAATCTTATTAAGTAAATTCGATAAAGTGAAAGTGTCCCATGTCTACAGAGAAGCCAATAAGGTAGCTGATTACTTCGCCAATGAAGGGGTTAAGAAGGGCGGGGAAAACACATGGAGGAAGAATGACTACCTCCATTCTGAGGTGAAAGCACTAATTTATTATGATTCAATGCATGGAAGAGAAGCTTGTCTTTGTCATGATAAAGAGGATAAAGATTAGGTACATCGATTTCATTAGATTTGATGGGACCAACGTCATTTTCTTTTTCAAGAAGAGTCTCAAGCACGCTTTCTGGGTGTTTGATAAAATATGCTTAAATGGGACCTAGAGCAACTGTAGGGTGTGGTATAACAGAGCTTTGAAGATGGGGGGAGAGAGAAAACGTGTGGAGCCGAGCAACTTTCAAGAGCATAGAAAGAATGCTAAAGCCTGGAAAAGAATTGAAAAGGGAGGTTTAGTCTCATTTTTGGAAAAGCTCCATGGTACTAACGAGAGGATGCTGGACTATTTTGCCAAAAATTGGAAAAATGGTGAGATTGTGTTGTTTGGTAGGAATGTTAAGCTGAATGAGAAAATAATTGGTGAGATTACTGGTCTTTCGACTGAGGGTGTGAAATTTTATTGGGACCATCGGTTCTCTGATGAAGCCGTCATAAGATTTCCTAAAAAAGACAAGGAGAAGGCTAAGTTGGTTAAGGTTTCCAATAGCTACTTTGATGTGGAGTCCATTAAATCAATCTGGAGGAAAGTTTTAAGAGTAATAATGGAGTATATCACAGTTGACGGGCGCTTCACCAAGGTGTATGGTTATCACTTTGCCATTCTGAACCATTTCCATCACAAGGTTCGTATCTCTTTGCCTTTTTACTTATTCTCTTCTTTGAAGAATTCCCTTGATGAAGTTGAAAGAAACCCTAGGAGGACTTCTATTATTCACCCTGGTCTTGTCAGACTCATCTATGAGCATTATCAAAATTTACCTGCTTTGCCTAAAATTGTTGATATTGGGGAATTAGATGATGAGGATACTAAAAGTAGCAGGGAGAACAACCCCCTGGCCCCTCCTGCTTGTGCCCCTATTGGTCCTAATACCATTTCTCCCCAGTCCTTGTCTTGTCGGAATGCCCTTATGGATTCTGCTTTGCCTTCATGTCCTAATCTGCAGCCTTTGCATGATTGCCCTATCCCAGGTTTTGCCTCGTCGTCTCCTGGCTGCCCTACCCCAGGTTTGGTCTCTAGTTTTAAAGGTACCTCAGTTACAAAATTAGTTTCATACTCTGGGAATTCTATGGAAATTATTTCTGATAAACCTATGGTCAGTAAAGGGTCAGCCCCTAGTGCCCTTGTGTCTGGAAGATTTGGGAATGCCCCGAATGATTCCCCTAATCAGGATGATATTAATTCTACCCTGAAGAAGCTCAAGCCTAAGGACATTGTGAGTATGGCAGAAAAAAATACGGATGGCCTTTTCACTGTTCTCAAGTGGACCCAGAAGGAAGTCTGTGATTTGAAAGGCCGTAATAGAGATCTCAGCAACAGAGTCATGGATTTGGAGCAGAAGATTAGTTGAAGTTGTAATGAGAATGAGGGATAGGAAACCCCCTTACCAAGGAAAAGACAACATTCACAGGAGGAAAGATTGACCAGGCTCGAGTGCAATATATCCAAGATAGGCCAAAATATTAGGGCCACTATGGCAAATAATCACAAAATTGCCAGGCATAACACCATTATCATCAATGCTATGGTGGAAAAGCTCAAAAAAATCAAAAGGGCTCGTTGGTCATGGATTTGGATGCAGACAAAGGTTGCAGTAGATCTGTTGTTGAAGGGATTTCGACTCGCACCTGGGCTAATACGAAGAGGAAGACCCCGATTTCTTCACATACGGTTCAAATCCTCAAGCAGGGGTTATAGGATATGAAGGATGTTGAAAAGGAGGCCAAGGAGCTGATGAACATCTTGGAGTAGTGTGGTGGTGTTTGTTTCTGGCTTTTTGGTGGTCCTTTTTTTGGACCCTTTTGTCTCTTTGTGCTGTTGTTTCCTTTTTGGGACAGTTGTCTATTTGTTTGGACTTGTTTTGCTCTATCTTTTGTTGTTTTAACTTTGTGGTTTCAGGTCCCTATAAAACCTATTTTTTCCTTTTCAAAAATACTCTTCCCTATGCTATTACACTTTGCTACAAGAATTTAATTCCATCCTATTGTCAATTATAGAAAATGAACTTGGATCTTTGTCCACCTTCACCTCCAACTAATGTTCAAACTACTTTAAGTTTAGACGTACCATTCTTGTAGAATTACTACCTATATTTTTTCATTTTATAGGATTACTTACAAGACTATATCTATCATCTTTCACAAACCTTTGAACTTGCAATCTTTACTCCTTGAGAAGCTATGAATGGGTTTTTTCTTTACAGGTGGCATCAATAACCTTTAGTGTTCTTACTTCATAACTCCAATTTAGGTGTAGATTAATAGTGCTACAAATAGCTATGTATGGCTAGAATGTGATCTCCATGGCTAGAGTCTCCTTCCTTCATCCACAAGGTAGGTGTTTTATTTTGCTAGCACGATTCACCTTTCTGCAACTTCTTTGAATTTCAAAATATAATAACTCTTCAAAACATATGATTTACCTTCTTAATAATGGTTCCTTGTCTTGAAATCAATATCGTTTTCCTTCAAGATCTCAACTATCTTCCAACTACTCAACCTTTTTAGTGACCTCCTTTCTTCTCCTTTAAACATGGCTACTGTGCAATCCCTCTAAGGTAGGTGGCTCCAAAATCTACTTTTTCAAGGTTATAAACCCTTCACTAGTGGCAATAATAAATATTGTTATGATCTGCAAACTATCTTTGTAGACTTCCTTCAAAATATTATTTAAATTCTTTTAAGATGGCTCTGATAACCTTCTTGAATCTTCTCTCACCTTTTGTCTCTACATATCTCTTTAAAAAAAAAATGAACACCATTTAAAAGAACATGATTTTAATTTACCTTGGGCAACAACTTGACCAAGATGTTGCAACAACTTTATAGTGAGGCCTATGTCTTCCATGAAAAAAAATGATTCCTTCTTTCAAGGAGATAGCTTAACACATTAATTTTTTGTTTCTTTGTATTTGTCTGGTGGTAGGTTCTTACCAAACAATGCAAGGAAACCTATTCTCACCAAATTCCTTTAACAACCTTAACAACTTATTGCTTCTACCAAAGATTTTCTCTTGTGAACCCCTCCACTACTAGTGATGCAATTCTTTACTCCAATAGGCAGCTTATGGGCAATCTTCTTTAGAGAATGGTGTCTTGATCTTCAGCTTTAGATCTTTGATCCTCCTCAAACTTTTGAAGATTTTGTAACCATTATATCTTTGTCTTCTTCTACCATAATCCTAGTACTTTGATATCAACTCCTTTTTCAATTCTACATTCTATGTTTACATGATTGGCATTTCCTTTGTGAAAACTATGAACTTATGTGGTAATGACTTAGCAAAATTGTGGAAACTAGACCCTCATCTCTTCCTATCTTTGCAAATCTTCTTTGGCTTCTAGAACTAGAATTATAGCTAGTGACTTTAATTCCTTCAAGCATCAACACTTGACAAAATTCTTCTAGGTTTGATAGTTTGATGCTTAGAATCTTTTCTCTACTCTAATACCATGAAATAAAACATGGAAAAAAGGAGAACTCATAATTTGTGCTCTGAGAAAATTATTTATCACATTAAATTTATAGACATAAATAATAATATTTTGACACATTGTAACAATAGTCAGATGCAACATTTAATATGGGTATGTGAAATATAACACAAAATGAATGGCATGGATGGTGTGGGGTAGTAAACGTTGGTTCTTTGTCGGTTACGGATGGTATTGAGTGATTGGACTATGTCATATAATTAATTTTTTGCTCAATTAGAATTTGAGCTCTAATGAATACATGTACATACATTATATTTATAAGAAAGAACATATTAAATGCTAAATTTACTAGAGTAGAGTGTTAGATAAGTAATTTATCTTTGATAGGTAAGAGATCAACATGAATGACATGAACCACATGAATGATATGAGTTGGTAGAATTTGGTGCTTGATTAGCTATGGATGGCATTGAGCAGTTGGGCTATTCTATATAATTAATTTAGTCCAACCTAGCTCACATATACATCAATAAGTATTTTCAATAGCAATGACATCTTTAGGTTGTTTCAAGGGTCTTTATATTTTACATACTACACTTGGTCAAACACATGTATGAACATATTTAACAATCCAATGTAATGTATTTATATCAAGTCCTTGTAATTGAAATATGTACCATTATTAGAACTATAAAGTAAATATTGATATGATCATTCACCCTTTAACAAGACAGTGCTAACATACATAAGAAATTTATCTTTAAAAAAAAAAAATCAACTTTAGAGAAAATATAGAACAACCAAAATATTTATAATAGAGACTCCATAAAGAATAAAAATCTAGAAAGAACAACACTAACACCTCACTTGAACCCTTTTGTGGATTATTACATAGTTTAAACATTCTTTTAATAATATATTTTAGAGATCAATATTGAATTATGGTCCAATGGAAGCCAAATTCTTCAAAAGGATTTTCATCCTATAAATTAGAATGACAAGAAGCATATTCCATGGATTGCTTTTACACAAAGTTTATTTAACAAGAAATTCCTCTCCTATATTTTGTAGAAATACAACTAAACTATTCATCAACTCTCTAGTACAAAACTCTTCTCAAGGAATTTATTCTTATCTCAAGGACGGATCATAGCACAAGACAATAGGATGGAATTTTCCATACAATAAGGCTACTCAATAAAAATACCACTGAACACAAAAAACAACAAGAGAAGAAGATTTTCTAGGACTAATGGGAGCTCACCTCCCAACCTTAGGACAACATACTACCCACCCCAAGCTTTGAGAGGTGAATATATTGACTAGGTGGCATAACAACAACACTTAGAACTTACGAAACTACAAATACAACATTGAAACACAACATAATGTATTCAACACAACACCCAATAACCAAGGGTAATACTTATAGAAGGATTCTTTGAAGAACTACATAAAGGGGGAGTGAGCATAAAACACACTTGCAAGAATTATAAATAATAATTCATATTCAACATAATAACAACAATACCTCTACAACTCTACCATTTCAACCATCATAACCCAAACACAAAAATTAAATTAGTATTACACTAGGGTGCATTTAAGTGAGTTTAAATTGATCTAATAAACATAATTTACACTATGTTTCCCTAGGTTAGTAATATTATAACTACATGTACTTTTCCAACTTAAATATCCCTTTCATACATGATTGCAAAACAAACATCTAGTAGGTCACTTATATATTAAATCCTAATTTTAGAGGTATCATTATCACGATTACAATAAAATTTATATTTAAAGTAATGACTTTGATAAGTTCAAGAAATGTATGCCATGAGAACATGGTAAGAGCTAAAATAGGGTTAAACCTTTCATCCTTAAAGTGGGAGTACCCTCATAATACTGATTCAACAATAATAAACAATAAGCGTAAAGATGAATTTTATTTTCAACTTTAATTACATGAATAAAAAACCATAAATGATTTATTTTTTCTCTGTAAAACCATAAAAGAAATTAATAAGTATCATAAATTTATATTTCCCCATGATCCTACAAGAATCACTAATGACACTATTTTATATAATAGACCGACCTTAAAATTGCCCATTAAAATTTAAATAACAATTATAAATATAATAAATTATAATTATAATTACCGCTGCGTAAGCCCGGTTCATTTCCCATGAATAGTAGGACAGCGCATCAATAACGATAATAAGTAGTTTTATTAAACGGACTAGAAAAAGATTTGATAAAGAGGGTCTTCTCACGTGGTCTGTTTTTTGTTTTATTTAATCGACCACAGCAAATTTAGCTTCAGAATCTTAGGCGAATTTGGCCTGAATGAAATCCACAAGTTCTTGGGTGATGCGGAAGGCCTTGCTCAATACGGAATCCGGGAGAGGGGGATCCGCTGCAAACAGCGAATTGGCGATTGTCTGAACTCCGGGGAACTGGCTGCTCAATCCAGCTATGGCCACTGCATTTTCGTGCCCCACATTCTGCTGGAAATGCACCAGTGCCTTTGGAAACACAAACACATCTCCCTTCTCCAACGTTTTGCTGAAAAACTTGTTGTTCATGTCAATAAAACCCACAAGAAGCTCGCCTTCCAGTAAAACAAGAACTTCAGTGGCTCTTGGGTGTGTGTGAGGAGGATTTATTCCACCCACTGCGTAATCGATGCGGACCAGCGATATTCCCAACGTATTGAGGCCTGGTATCTGATTAACGTTCGCCGCCGTTACGTTGGACCCGACTGCATTGTCGGTGTTCCCTGGCTGCCCAAGTCCTCGGAAGAAGAAGTCGTCTGCTGAAACTGCCATTGGGTCTTTGCAAACGAACCCGTTCACCAAAACTGTTTCAAGCAATTCGTTAGCGAGTCCTCTAATAAGCAAATCATATCACGCTACTCTATAAAGTTATGTACTCACCTTTGCTGTTCATGTCAGCAACGCAGAAATCTTGCAATGGATCGGGATCGGCTGCCATGACTTTGTCACTGCAACAACATATCGACAGAAAAAGTCCCAACGTGAAGTAAATCATGCCGTTAGCCATTGTACTAGAGAGACAGAAGAAGCAGAAAGAAGAGCTCAGGATGTGAATGTGTAATTAAATTGTGTATTACAATGCTTTATATAGATGAAACACTAACTACCCCGCGAGGACTAATTCATCTTTGTATCCGTATATTCTAGGTAGCCTTGTAATATTATAATGTAAGTCAAGATTTGTTGGTCTTTCCGTTACGTCGGACTGGCTACGCAAGTCTAAAACAATACCGATTAAATGCTTTATATAGATGCTATATAGGTTGGGTGGTAAGCTTTTCTTTCCCCCTTATTGGCATGTTCTCTCCATTCTTAAGGTGTTGGATAGGTTTGAATGTTTTAGCAAGCTACTGTTGGAAAACTACTCCCAAGAGATTCTAATTTTGAACATGGATACTAAATCCTTCTAGTCTCAAAATCCCTATCTCATTCGAACGAATATGTTGTACAAAGAAAAAGAAAGGTATATTTTCTTGTAATTTATGTTGTGGCTACTTGAGAGAGAGATGTTGTATGCATGGAATGAAAAAATAGAGAGATGGTTGATGATGTAAACATGGGTTCAAGTTTATAGCATCTTTGACAAAAACAAGAGCTGAGCTTGATTTGAGGATTATGTTGAAAAACAAGAGAATTTTTATATTCCTAACCATCCTCATTCATGCAATGAGTTTAGTAAATAAAGCCTTGCAACTACTTGGGTAGAAAAAGAAGATAAATACAATAGTATTAAATACCAAAAAAAGTTTACAAGTAGATGTGTTTTCAAAATGTCAATAGATTCAAACATAGTATTATAGAAGCAAAATGCATCTTATCAAGCTAAATTGGGTTCCTTCTCATATATGTGAAGTGGGTTTTTCAACTATTCATATAATAAAGTATATTTGGGTATATCTACAAATCTGAATGTGAAATAGATTAACATGTAAGGGAATATATCTATTTGAGTAATAGTACTTTTATTTAAAAGACATTGATTTTTCTCTACATATATATTGTGAAATTTGTATACAAATATGCCTCAAAAATAAATGAGTGTTTTGTTTAAACGTTCATTAGATAATATTCAAAAATGAGAAAATATTATTTATATTAAAACACTCAAAAATAATATGTGATTGTTTAAAGTATGCATATATATACTGTGTGAATATATATAATATATATTTATATTATATTACATGCTTAAAGAAAAAGAGGAATAATAATTAAAAAATAATAATTTCTTTTAACCTTCTAGAAGAAAACGCAACATCAATAAAATAAAATATTAAACAAAAAAAAAAAGTTAATATAAATTAATATTAATAAAACTAAATGAAAAACCCCATCTACAATGGCTGGGGATGGGGAGGACGCAACCCTCCCTTCCCAATGAGGAATGGGCCCCTGTGGGGAGCTACAGCTTACTCACAGGCCGCTCCCATCCCCAACATTTAAAAAAAAAGAAGCAAAACAAAACAAATAAAATATATATATATATATATATAATGAGTGCATTTTTATGTTAAAAAAAAAAACGTATTCTATATTAGAAATTTTGAAGGAACCCACTAGCGGAAATACTTGTAGATAAGGGCAGTATTTGAATCAGAGTCAATATTGTTAGAGACTTCTTTGCCCAAAGAGATAATAGGGGAAGCACCAACACATCGTAGAGGTTGCACATAGCCCAACCCATCATTCTTATTTTGCGCCGCATCCACAAAAGAAGTCTTAAGAGGTCTCTTTGTTGCAGGAGAACCCTCACGGGGCCCATCCACAAGCCTCAAAGTTTCAGAAGAACCCATGCAAAACCCATCCGCAAAACCCTTTAACCCAACTACAGGGGTAAAAGATCCAGCCTCAACCACCAACGACTAACTTAGAGAGGGCGAAATGTCCACCACCAAGTCACAGCCCCATGGTGAAGTTGCAGACAGGCCCGCCTTAGGGGAGCAGCAATAACGGTTAGGGGAGCGGGAGGAATTCAAATTTGGAAGAGGGAAGGAATGGCAGGAGCCGCCCATGTTGACTAAAAAAATATTATAATAATGTGGAATTGTTAAAGCTTATTTGGAAAATAGCAGGAAAATTTATTACATTTTATCTACATGACCTATTTTGGAGTTCGACACTGAGAGATTGGTGATACTTAATATTTTTTCCTTCAAGAAATCTCTTATATAATTTTGTTATTTTTTTATTGACCTAAAATATCAATTTAGTATATATAAAATAATTCATGTTTATAATTTGTAATATTAAGGATGAATGTTGGCTTTTGAGTTTATCTTGTAGTTATTAATGTGCGAATTTTTTTTTATAAATGAGAGAATGGTTGGTAAAGTTTGTACATATGGTATTGTAATTTGAAAGGATAAACTTTGCGTAGAAGAAAAATTCACATAGCCTTCATGAAGGAAGGTGCAAATTAAAATTTGATCTCATGGATACTAAGAAAGATTAAATCCAAAATATTTGGTGGTCTAGATCAATAAGCTAATGAGGACTTTTTGAGTTTAAATCAATACAAAACCTTAAACATATGTAACTATATGCCACCACGAAGTTGAAAGAGAATGCATTTTATGGTGGGATTCAATCAAGAGGAACATGAACATAAGGAGAAAATAATGATCCTAATGTGGGATCAAATTGTGATAAATCTCAAGGGTAGTTTTATGATCCCCAACTAGTCAATGGACGTGCTTAAAAATATCCAAAACCCATGCCAATGGGACTCATCTATGAAGGAATACACTAAATAATTTTAGTAACTCAATACTCACATTAGTCTTGTGGAAGATGATGCAAAAATGTTTCCAATTATATAAACTGCTTATGGGCCTTAATTCATAATGAAATTTGTGTGTTTCCAATATATTATGTGGAAGAATCCTTTCAACTTCTACTTAGAGTAGAGGATAATTTTTCATGTAAAGAGAAGGAATGCACATCAATTGTAAACATGGAAAAGAAAAAAATTGTGTAAAAAAGAAAACTATGGATTCCAACAATTTGCATAGAGCTCAAAGAGTGATTAGAACTATAAAAAATGTTGGAAAATTTTGAAACTAGAGCTATGACCAAGGCATTTTTGGACTTGAATTAGATGTCAAAAACACATTCATTTAAATATGGTTAAGTTCCCAAATGCCACATGAGAGTAACTATCATGGCCACTATATATAGGCAAAAACATAACCATTTTTTTTAATGAAAAAAATATTCTTATGTTATGATTTCAACGATGTCTCAAATGTTTACCTAGGGATGTTACTCATACAACAACACCGAGTCACAATGCCTAGAAGGGGACGAGAGAGAATATAAAGGAAAGCAAGTGTGACAAAACTTAATTTTTCCTCTCCAAAATGAAGGATATCCTATGTGGGTTAGGCATTTGCAAAATGAAACACCTTAGGGGAATCCACCTAGGAATGATTCTTGTCAAGGATTTTTGTATGGGGATGAGAAGACCAAGTCCCAAGAATGAGGTTAAGGGCCTAAAGGCACAACAACAAATAGTTTGACAATCATTTGAGGAAACAACTTTCTAGCTAACTTATCATAACCTTGCTCAAACGTTTAAAGGAGCTACCACCAAAGAAGGTTTAAATTGACCAAGCTGAAAAACCCATCCTCAGGATCACTATCAACCCTAAGAGCATTAGGTACAATGATGAATTTATAATGATCCCCTCTTTTCTAATATTTAATCAAATTTATTAGATGAAATAAAAAGTTTCCATCAAGGATCCAATTGTTGATCTCTCCAAGCACAGTATCTAAGTGTTGAGTTGACAAGATTGATAAATTATCCACAAACCTCACACCAATACTTACATATCTTAATAGTACACAACTTTCCCTTTTTTTCAAGTTTCACTTAGGCTAATGTTATTGGATTTTTTCATTTCCTATTGGTCTAAAATATTGATAAAATTTGGACTATATTCTTGGAGAATTTCCTAGAGCTTATAATCATTTAAAATACCATATTATATGTTTTGCTTAAAAATCTTATGATATCTTATCGATGAGATATAAATCCTAGAACAAAATTGATGATGTTACAATTGATTTTCATGAGATTATTATTAAGAGTCGTCAAGATCAAAAAATAAAATTAAATAATTTTGAAGTTCATAATAAAATCTTGATAATGATTTTTTTTGGTTAAAACTCTTTTCTCCCCCTTCCATTATCACCATCATAAATTTCTTAAAACAATAGCATGTTATTTTTATTACAGACTGAAAGATTTTAAATTTAAACTCAAAATTGACTACAAGCTTTTCTTAAGTGGGATTGGAAAATCTTGAACCCATAACCACTATAATAGAACCACTAAGCTGATGATATTCCTCCCGAAGGCTAAATAGGACAACATCATGATGCCAACCCACTTGGATAATGCAACAATACATGGCTTGACATCTTAAACCATGAGATGTTGACTGGCCTAAACAACTCTATGTTATCTACTAAAGTTATCCCTCCGCCTTGGTGGCAAAACACTCTAGACCATAAGCTTGAACTAAGAAGATATTATCACCCTCCCTAACAATGTTTACTAGAGAACTTTCTTTCTCTATTTGGAGGCCTCTCAAGTCTCACTAAGGCAAATTAATGCCTCGACGATCACAACCACACCTCCCTCGCTAAAACTTTAACAGCTCGGTTAAACCCCCATCGAACACCCCTATCTATGCCTTAGTATGAGCTGTAGCCTGAAGTTGACTTAGCCAAGTTTAATAACATTTCTAGGTCCACGTCACCTAACTCGCCCCACGAAAGAATGGGCAACAAACATAAAAGCTCAACCCTAATCCTTTTATCCTCTTCTCCGCTCAAGAATGAGCAAGTGGTGGTGGCTAAGCTACTGACAGGTCATACAGGTTAGCTCTACTTGCAGGAGGCCATCACGTAGTCAAAGAGTTTAAGGTGCCTGTGCAGGAATATGGCCGCCTTGCTTGCTATTACCAGTAGTGAAATTTAGTCTCTTTCTTTTTCTTTGTTCTCTTTTGTCTAATGTTCATGCTATAGCAGGTTGCGGCTATGTATGGATGTAGGGAGTAAGAGGGCGACACCTGAAGAATGGCGACTTCGGGTTTATATTACTCTATTTCGCAGTTATTTGTTTATTTTATTGTACATATATTACTAAACTCTTCATCATTTAATTTCGCGGTTCTTAAGTCTTCTAGATTTGGCATTTAGCGGCTTACATGTACATCTCCACATAAAAATGGACAGTAAGGTTGTATAACTTCTTTATAGAAATGATAGGAATGTTCATTTAATGGTGATGGAATTTGCAGGAGAGTGGCACGATGGTGGCTCACCTCATAAAAAAATAACTCGTTGAGTGTTCTTAAAGATTTATACCAAGTCTGTTATTTTAGATGTTATATGACCTACTAATTATCTGTGTTGGTGAAAGAATTTTTTGTTTATTCTTTCCCTTCCCAGGTATAAATTGCTCGACGGGTTTCGATAAACTCCTTTTATGATACATAGATTCTGTAAACTCTCTACAACTACTTTGTAACAGCAGAATCTCAAAGGGAAAACAATAGTATTTATTTTATTAATGCTATTCTAAATTCTTTTTGTGCAGCATTAACATCATTTCTAGCATTTTACTAGAGATCAAAAAACATGGAGAAATGGATATTATCTACAATAGTGCAAACCAAAAGGATGGATGCATGGTACAAGGTATAATGATTACAGTTACTGCTATACTGAAATTCCAATAGATTTATTGCAGTAGGAATGTAATAATGGTCGACATACATTCTATTTGCATTTCGAAAATAGTAAATCAAGGCCAATACTCCTTCTATGCTCTATATAATTCAAAAACGACGTAACTATTAATTATTAGTGCTATCAAATCGGATCATTAAAAACTAGTCTGAAAGAAAACATGGAATATAGAACTCAGAATTTGAGCTCGGAGAAACTTGTTTATCGCATCAAATTTATAGATATCAAGACAATAAATTTAGAGACGTTGTAGACAAAGTTAGCTACAACAATTAATACGGATAGGTGAAATAGAGCACAACGTCAGTGGCGTGGGGTGATAGAATTCTACGCTTGGTTGGACTATGTTGTATAATTAATTTAATCCAACATCCCCCCATCACTTAATTACACTAATTATTTTTAAATATATCTTCATAATCTAGAAAAGTTGGGCCCAAGATTAAAGTCTTGTTAGGTATTCATTTACAATCACTTATTTACCAATATAATAGTAGGCATTCACAATGATCCCTTGAATGACAACCATCAAATGTTAATGTGACTTTTCATAAGCCTTGGTAAATATGTTTGTTGATTGATATTCGAATTTGCAAACTTCAATCCAAATTCTTCATTTATCAAAAATACTCTTCCCTATGCTATTACAATTTGCTACAAGAATTTAACTCCATCCTATTGTCAATTATAGAAAATGAACTTGGATCTTGTGCACCTTCACCTCCAACTAATGTTCAAAACACTTGAAGTTTAGACGTACCCTTCTTGTAAAATTACTACCTATATGTTTTCATTTTATAGGATTACTTACAAGACTATATCTATCACCTTTCACAAACTTTTGAACTTGAAATCTTTACTCCTTGAGAAGCTATGAATGGGATTTCTCTTTATGGATGGCATCAATAACCTTTTGTGTTCTTACATGATAACTCTAATTTAGGTGCAGCTTAATAGTGCTACAAATAGCTATGTTTGGCTAGAATGAGATCTCCATGGCTATACTCTCCTTCCTTCATCCATATGGGTGTTTTATTTTGCTAGCACGATTCACCATTTTGCTGCTTCTTTGCATTCTCAAAATATAAGAACTCTTCAAAACATATGATTTACCTTCTTAATAATGGTTCCTTGTCTTGAAATCAATATCCTTTTCCTCAAGATCTCAACTATCTTCCTACTACTTAACCTTTTTAGTGACCTCCTGTCTTCTCATTTAAACATGGCTACTGGGCAATCCATCTAAGGTATGTGTCTCCAAAATCTACTTTTTCAAGGTTATAAACCCTTGACTAGTTACAATAATGAGTACTGTTATGATCTACAAACTATCTTTGTAGACTTCACTAAAAATATTATTTAAATTCTTTTAAGATCGCTCTAATAACCTTCTTGAATCTTCTCTCACCTTTTGTCTCTACATATCTCTTAAAAAAAAAATGAACACCATTTAAAAGAAAATGATGTTAATTTACCTTGGGCAGCAACTTCACCAAGATGTTGCAACAACTTTATAGTGAGGCATGTGTCTGCCATAAAAAAATGATTCCTTCTTTCAAGGAGATAGCTTCACACAGTAATTTTTTTCTTTCTTTGTATTTTTCCGGTGGTAGGTTCTTACCAAACAATGCAAGGACACCTATTCTCACCAAATTCCTTTAACAACCTTAGCAACTTATTCCTTCTACAAAAGCATGTCCCTTTTGAACCCCTCCACTACTAGTACTACAATTATTTACACCAAAAGGTGGCTTATGGGCGATCTTCTTTAGAGAATGATTTCTTGATCTTCAACTTCAGATAGTTTATCCTCCTTAGACTATTGAAGATTCTTTAACCAATGATGTCTTTGTCTTCTTCTACCATAATCCTAGTGCTTCGATCTCAACTCCTTTTTCAATTCTACACTCTATGTTTACATGATTGGCATTTCCTTTGTGAAAACTATGAACTTATGTGGTAATGACTTAGCAAAATTGTGGCAACTAGACACTCATCTCCTCCTATCTTTGTAGATCTTCTTTAGCTTCTAGAACTAGAATTATAGCTAGTGAATTTAATTCCTTCAAGCATCAACACTCAACAAAATTCTTCTAGGTCTGATAGTTTGATGCCCATAATCTTTTCTCTACTCTAATACCATGAAATAAAACTGGAACAACGGAGAACTCATAATTTGTGATATGAGAAACTTATTTATTGCATAAAATTTATAGACATAAATAATATTTTTTGACACAATGTAACAATAGTTAGATGCCACATTTAAAATGGATATGTGAAATATAACACAAAATGAATGGCATGGATGTTGTGAGGTAGTAAAAGTTGGTTCTTTTTCGGTTATGGATGGTATTGAGTGATTGGACTATGTCATATAATTAATTTTTTTCTCAATTAGAATTTGAGCTTTGATGAATACATGCACATACATTATATTTATAGGAAAGTACATATTAAATGCTAGATTTACTAGAGTAGAGTGTTAGATAAGTATTTTATCTTTGATAGGTAAGATATCAGCATGAATGCCATGAACCACATGAATGATATGAGTTGGTAGAATTTGTTTCTTGATTAGCTATGGATGGCATTGAGTAGTTGGGGTATTCTATATAATTAATTTACTCCAACCTAGTTCACAAATACATCAATAAGCCTCTTCAATAGCAATGGTATCTTTAGTTTCAAGGGTTACTTTCTATTTCACATACTACACCTAGTCAAACACATGTATGAACATATTTCACAATCCAATGTAATGTATTTATACCAAGTCCCTTTAATTGAAATATGTACCATTATTAGAACTATAAAGTAAATATTGATATGATCATTCACCCTTTAACAAGATAGTGTTAACATACATAAGAAATTTACCTTTCTTAAATTTTTCCAACTTTAGAGAAAATATAGAACAACCAAAATATTTATAATAGAGACTCCATAAAGAATAAAAATCTAGAAAGAACAACACTAACACCTCACTTGAACCCTTTTCTGGATTATTACATAGTTTAAACATTCTTTTAATAATATATTTTAGAGATCAATATTGAATTATGGTCCAATGGAAGCCAAATTCTTCAAAAGGATTTTCATCCTATAAATTAGAATGACAAGAAGCATATTCCATGGATTGCTTTTACACAAAGTTTATTTAACAAGAAATTCCTCTCCTATATTTTGTAGAAATACAACTAAACTATTCATCAACTCTCTAGTACAAAACTCTTCTCAAGGAATTTATTCTTATCTCAAGGACGGATCATAGCACAAGACAATAGGATGGAATTTTCCATACAATAAGGCTACTCAATAAAAATACCACTGAACACAAAAAACAACAAGAGAAGAAGATTTTCTAGGACTAATGGGAGCTCACCTCCCAACCTTAGGACAACATACTACCCACCCCAAGCTTTGAGAGGTGAATATATTGACTAGGTGGCATAACAACAACACTTAGAACTTACGAAACTACAAATACAACATTGAAACACAACATAATGTATTCAACACAACACCCAATAACCAAGGGTAATACTTATAGAAGGATTCTTTGAAGAACTACATAAAGGGGGAGTGAGCATAAAACACACTTGCAAGAATTATAAATAATAATTCATATTCAACATAATAACAACAATACCTCTACAACTCTACCATTTCAACCATCATAACCCAAACACAAAAATTAAATTAGTATTACACTAGGGTGCATTTAAGTGAGTTTAAATTGATCTAATAAACATAATTTACACTATGTTTCCCTAGGTTAGTAATATTATAACTACATGTACTTTTCCAACTTAAATATCCCTTTCATACATGATTGCAAAACAAACATCTAGTAGGTCACTTATATATTAAATCCTAATTTTAGAGGTATCATTATCACGATTACAATAAAATTTATATTTAAAGTAATGACTTTGATAAGTTCAAGAAATGTATGCCATGAGAACATGGTAAGAGCTAAAATAGGGTTAAACCTTTCATCCTTAAAGTGGGAGTACCCTCATAATACTGATTCAACAATAATAAACAATAAGCGTAAAGATGAATTTTATTTTCAACTTTAATTACATGAATAAAAAACCATAAATGATTTATTTTTTCTCTGTAAAACCATAAAAGAAATTAATAAGTATCATAAATTTATATTTCCCCATGATCCTACAAGAATCACTAATGACACTATTTTATATAATAGACCGACCTTAAAATTGCCCATTAAAATTTAAATAACAATTATAAATATAATAAATTATAATTATAATTACCGCTGCGTAAGCCCGGTTCATTTCCCATGAATAGTAGGACAGCGCATCAATAACGATAATAAGTAGTTTTATTAAACAGACTAGAAAAAGATTTGATAAAGAGGGTCTTCTCACGTGGTCTGTTTTTTGTTTTATTTAATCGACCACAGCAAATTTAGCTTCAGAATCTTAGGCGAATTTGGCCTGAATGAAATCCACAAGTTCTTGGGTGATGCGGAAGGCCTTGCTCAATACGGAATCCGGGAGAGGGGGATCAGCTGCAAACAGCGAATTGGCGATTGTCTGAACTCCCGGGAACTGGCTGCTCAATCCAGCTATGGCCACTGCATTTTCGTGCCCCACATTCTGCTGGAAATGCACCAGTGCCTTTGGAAACACAAACACGTCTCCCTTCTCCAACGTTTTGCTGAAAAACTTGTTGTTCATGTCAATAAAGCCCACAAGAAGCTCGCCTTCCAGTAAAACAAGAACTTCAGTGGCTCTTGGGTGTGTGTGAGGAGGATTTATTCCACCCACTGCGTAATCGATGCGGACCAGCGATATTCCCAAGGTATTGAGGCCTGGTATCTGATTAACGTTCGCCGCCGTTACGTTGGAGCCGACTGCATTGTCGGTGTTCCCTGGCTGCCCAAGTCCTCGGAAGAAGAAGTCGTCTGCTGAAACTGCCATTGGGTCTTTGCAAACGAACCCGTTCACGAAAACTGTTTCAAGCAATTCGTTAGCGAGTCCTCTAATAAGCAAATCATATCACGCCACTCTATAAAGTTATGTACTCACCTTTGCTGTTCATGTCAGCAACGCAGAAATCTTGCAATGGATCGGGATCGGCTGCCATGACTTTGTCGCTGTAACAACATATCAACAGAAAAAGTCCCAACGTGAAGTAAATCATGCCGTTAGCCATTGTACTAGAGAGACACAAGAAACAGAAACAAGAGCTCAGGATGTGAATGTGTAATTGAATTGTGTATTACAATGCTTTATATAGATGAAACACTAACTACTCCGCGAGGACTAATTCATCTTTGTATCCGTATATTCTAGGCAGCCTTGCAATATTATAATGTAAGTCAAGATTTGTTGGTCTTTCCGTTACGTCGGACTGGCTACGCAAGTCATAAACAAGACCGATTAAATGCTTCATCTAGATGAAACATTAACTACTCAGCATTGAATAATTTATGTTGACGCAGTCCTTTGATTATGACGGAGTGACTAGGTAAGTCCTACGGCATATCAAACTCACCTTCTACCGTAGACGTATTCTTGCCATTCATTTAATATTATTGATATTCTCGCCATTCTCGTAGAAATGCGGAATGCTAGACTATATTGGAAGGATAAGGTCTTTAAAAAGGAATGCCTTTCTCAACCGCCTCAAGAAACGGCGAGAGATGAAAATTTATTTCCTCCCATGTTAACCGATTTTTCGATTTTTGAGTTGGATGTTGATAGAAAGATTGTTGATACTTTATTTTTTTATTTTTTAAAACCTTCTTATAGTTTATAATATTAAGGATGAGTATTATAGAGTTTAGCTTATAATTATTGATGTGAGAATTAAAATAAAATAAATGAAAGAGTGAGTTGTAAAATTTTTAAAGATGATATTATCATTTTAAAGGATGAATTTAGTGTAGAAGGTAGATTTATTAGTCTTTATGAAGACAAAGAGTAAATTCATAATTTATATTTCAACTACTCAAAAAGCCTAAATCCAAAAGACTTGCTGGAATAGATCATTGAGTTAAAGAAACATTTTGATTTCAAATTGATAAAACATGCTAAGCATATGAAGTATGACACATTGAGTTGGAAGGACATGTTTCGTTGTGGTGGGATTTAATGAAGAAGAACCATCTACATAGGGGGAAAAAAAAGGTCTCATTGCAGTGTTAGATTGTGA
>VDFB02344200.1:0-60589 GCA_007258455.2 Sequoia sempervirens
GTGCAAATCCAGTAATAACCATTCCTTACCAACACCCCAAGATCCAGAAGGAATAAATTGATAAGGATATAAAGGATCTTTTGGACATGGACCACATCAAGCCAAATTATATTCCTTGTTCCTTCTTAGTAGCTTTGGTAAAGAAAAAATATGGAACTGTTTGAATGTTCATATTGAGTACCAAATAATGAGTAAGAAAATAATCAAGAATATATATCCTACCCTTTAATTGACAAGCTGATAGGTGAGCTACATGGAGAAATATACTTTTTGAAGATTGATTTGTGCTTGAGATACCATAAAATTCGAATGGGGGATGAAGATGTCCATAAGAATACTTTTAGATGTCACTATGGGATTTTTTAATTTTTAGTCATGCTCTTTGGCTTGACTAATACTTCAAAAAATTTCCAATCATACATGAACAAGGTATTTAACAAGCAACCAAATAAGTGTTGTAATTATTTTGATGACATCCTAATGTACGACAAGACTTGGGAGGAGTGTTTGAAGCACTTGGATGAAGTTTTGGGCATATGTCATTAGTGAACAAGGGGTCCAAGTGGACCAACATAAAATACAAGTTATAAGGGAATGGACACTCACTAAGAATGTATCAACAATTAAGGGGTTCCTAGGGATTATTCAACTACTACTAAAGGTTTGTTAAGGGATACTAGACTAGCTTTTGGTACCACTCACGTATCTGACCAATAAGGGAATTTTAAAGTGGAAATATGTTTTAGAACATGATTTTAACAAATTGAAAGAGGTGGCAAGTTCATGTCTTGTGCTTGATATTCCAAATATCTTACTTCCTTTCATATTAGAGTGTGATTCCTTTTGAAAAGGCATTGGAGTTGTATTAATACAATATCCTATTGTTTTCAAAAGTAGATAAATAACATAAGTAGAAAATAAGTTTGTATTTATGATAAGGATATTCTAGTAATCATGCATAGCTTAATGAAATTTAAACAATATTTGGTTTGTGGAAAAATTATGATTAAGAAAAATCACAATAGTCTTACGTTATCTCTTAATTAGAAGGAATCAAATGATAGATAATAGAAATGGATAAGCAAGCTAAAAATATATGATTATGATACTGAATATGTGAGAGGTAAGCATAATGTAGTTGTTGATGTATTATCTAGTATATTTACTTTATGCTCCATTTTTTATATTTTTTCTGATTGGATCACCTCCATCATAATTGAATATACCAAGAATGATTTTTATACTAATCTATTGGATGAAAGGGTACACGAGGATAAGTTCAATGTGACGTGATATCTAGTTATGCATAAAGAGAATATATTTGGTTCCAAATTTAAAGATGAAGGAAAATATATTGAGAGCCATACACGATTCTTCATTGGTTAGATATCCAAGGTATTTCAAGACAAAAATAGATTTGGGAGAGATTTTTTAGAAATAAATGAAGAAGGACGTGACCAATAAAATTAAATAATGTGCCATATGTTTGTAGAATAAGACATAAAATTCTATTTTTCAGGTCCACTCCAAACATTTCCCATTCAAGAGTAGAAGTGGGACAATATCTCCATAGATTTCATCGTGAGGTTACCTAAGGTGAATGGTAATGAATACATTTATGTGTTAGTTTATATAGAATTATGAAATGTGAACAATTTTATTCCATACCTTCAAAATTCAAATGTCCCTATATCTCTAATTCATTTTTTAAGGAGTCGTTCAAATTATATGGATTCCCTAAAAACATTTTCAATGATAGAGATAGTAGGGTTTTGAGTCAATTTTATCAATAATTATTTTTCTTGGAAGGAATAGAACTTAATCCTAGGACAAGAAACCACCCCAAAGTAGATGGGAAAATTGATATCATCAACAATTGGATTGATGGGTATCTAAGAAAATGTGTTTCTACACAACAAACATCATGGGTTAAATGGATCAAATTTAGAGAGCACTACTATAACACCACATAATATTTCCATACGTATCTCATTTTATGGATTTAACATTTATTGATTTGGAAATAATAGAGAATAGGGTATCCAAATAAACAAATATGTTCAAGAAAAGTCAAGAGATATTGCAATCTCTTAAGGATCATCTTTAGCATAACTAGAATCAACATAAGCTCTATAAAATCAATGACACATACAATGAGTATTTGAAGTTGGGGACATGGTATACTTGAGGCTACAACTATATAATAGTATTCATTAAAGAAAAAAGGAGAAAAGATGAAGCTAATATTTTATGGTTCTTATAAGATCATAAAGAAGGTGGGAGAAGTATCTTATGAGTTAGAACTACTAGAGAATAGTAGAATTCATATATTTCATGTGTTGTGCCTTAAAAGGGTTTTGGGACAAAATATTGCACCTTACAAAGACTTGAAACATATGTATGATGAAGGAAAATTCATTTTGATACCATAAGATATCATGGATACTTGAGAGAGAAAGTTGAGGAATCAAACCATTTGAGAGTGTTTGATGTGATGGAAAGACTTTTCGATTTAAGATGTTGCGCATGAAGGAGCCAACATTTTGGAACATCCATAATTGAATTAATTAAGGTCAAGAAATTTTGGGGAGGGTAGGCTATCATGTTCCCTTTTCAGATAAGCTTCCATGATGCTCCATAAGCTCAATTTTCATTTCCCAAGGGCTCATGGAAATATTACAAGGGAAATGAATTTATAAACTTTACATTTGTTATGATTTTTAAGTCTTCATAATATTACCATTTAAAATATTTTCATAAAATGGGTGCCTAATGTGGTGGTCTCTTGTAATTAAAACAATATATTATGTAATTCCCTTTATTAGTATAGGAAGAGGAATTTTATTTTTCTTAAAATATTCCTTTTTGCAAGAAAATTTGGGTGCTCAAGGAGACTGTGTAAGCAAGGAAAAATTCCAAAGGATATATGTTTTATTTATCAATTCATTCCCTCAAATAGATTTGGAATTTGATTTATTTATCAATAGAGATTAGAGGATGCAAAAACCTTGAATTCTATCACTAGATTAGCAAATGAAAAACATTTATTCAAGCTTGGTGAAATTTAGAGATTGCAACCGGGATTCATTTGGTAGAAAAATAAGGATTCAAGGTTGAGTGGTGAAGGATTTGGGGCTCACTCATATAGGTCCTATTTATTAATTTATCATTCTACTAGGTGTGATTTCAATATTATAATTTTGTTGATTAAAAACAATTAACTCAGTGCCATATTCTTATATTTGATGGGTGGCTTGTTGAGTGCCATATATAATAAATTGATTGATGGTATGATATGATAATTGATTGGGATACACAACTTACTATATACTTGCAATTCTTGAATTGGAAATAAATAATAGGTTATGAGTGGGATGTTGTCTTGATAGCTCATAAGTGTTGTATCTAATTGCTACAAATATATTTGAATTTTTTAGTAATCTAATCTTGATTTGTGACAAAAATAATTCAAATTATTAAGTATTGAAATATGTGGGGCGAACAATTTAATCAAATATTATTTAATATTCCAATTAAGGATATTAAACATGGTAGACTAAATAATTCTTTGGTTGGAAAGTTTATGGGGGGTAGGCTCAATATTGACAATTTTAGATCTTGGGTTGAGGGAAATTGGAGGTTTTATGGTTAAATTGCTATCTCAATGTTACCTTTGGTTTTTTTTAGCTTTAAATAACTATGACTAGATTCTCTCAATTGGGATATGGTTCCTTAGACCTGTGTTATTATGCCTCCTTCATTGATTCTTAGGTTTTATTTTGAGGATTAAATTTATAAAACAAGGTCCTATTTGAATTAAGCTTCTAGGCTTGCCTCAAATGAGGAAGTATTTGTAGGCATTGCTAATTCAACTAGGTGGTTAAATTTTAGTTACAAAATTTAGAAAAAGTCCATTGTTTTCTCATTTTTGTATCAATATGGAGATTGGTAAGAAGCTTCCTAGTTTATTTTTGTATTAATGAATATTTTTCCATTTGAATTC
The DNA here is from genome assembly GCA_007258455.2 of Sequoia sempervirens. Lineage (NCBI taxonomy): Eukaryota > Viridiplantae > Streptophyta > Pinopsida > Cupressales > Cupressaceae > Sequoia > Sequoia sempervirens. The sequence goes on from VDFB02344200.1 coordinate 4,004, forward strand.
AAAATGATCATGCATTTTTTTAAATGAAATTTTCATGAAACAAGTTTATGAGACTTTCAAAGAAAAGTCCTTGTGTCAAATTTGTAAGATACGTATTGGTTGTGGCATATCCCAAAAAACTAAGTATTATGCAAGTTTTGGAAAAAAAAAGGATAAAGTTCTTTGATCATGATACCTAAACCAAAGATGAAATTATGAAGGGGATTCGCCCAAAAAAATCACTTTTTTGTTTCCTTAGTGAGAGTTACTCATTTCTATATATACCATTCAAACTATTGTAGGGAAATATTGATGCATATATGATTTATAATAAGGTGAACATACTAAACTATGGGAAATTAAAGCTAATATATGTTGAAGATGCATAAAATTAAAATTTGGATGAAGAGAACCATCTTCTGATAAAGGAAATAATTACTTTAATATAATATATTTAGATGAAGATTCCCTCAATAACGAAATAAATTTATTTATTAATTAGGGGGCTATTTACAACTATCTTAGAATAAAAGAGAAGTTTTTACATTTGTATTAGAAAAATGTGGTAACCATTGTTAATGGTTTTGAAGCTATAACATGACTATCTTTGATTTTGTATTCAAAAGGAATGACTATGGACCTCCTTCTATAATCTCATTTTCTTTGCTCATAAATAGAATTCAAAATTAGTATATAATAATTTGTTCATTTCAAAAATTTGAAGTCTCACTTATTATATTCTTTGATGTAATAGTATGATAGAGGTAATGTTATTTTATGTCACTCAAAAATCATTTTTGATTTTCAAGTATAAATAGGTGATATAAAGTGAATTCTTTTCTATCAAAATTTGTGTTGAATATAAATGAAACCTGATAAGAAAACCATAATGAAGAAGGAAATGTAGATTTAGTTAATTATGATTGTGTAAAGGTGGCAAAGGGTGGAAGATGTGTAATTCCTCTCACATTTGCATTCTAATAATCTTTTTTTGGACTTAGAATTGTGGATTGATACTTGCTTATTTTGGTTTGAGGTGTTCTTGACATGTCATTTTGTATTGACACTAGGACCATGGTGTATATTCCTAGATATTTGGGTTATCATTATTTTTATGTTTGGAAAAGATATTTGCTCATTTCCATTTGTTTATATATATTTATGAATATGTGTAATGTGACTTATGTTGAGTATGGAAATTTTCATGGTAGTAATACATTCTAGATGATCATGGCGTATATTCCTAAATATTTGGGTTATCATTATGTTTATGTTTGGAAAAGATATTTGCTCATTTCCATTTGTTTATATATATTTATGAATATGTGTAATGTGACTTATGTTGAGTATGGAAAGTTTTATGGTAGTAATACATTCTAGATGCTATTGTGTTGTACCTTGTTGGGTAATTATGCTATTTTGTGACTATCATATACATTTTGTAGGTACACTTGATGTGGGGATTGAGCATGTAGATATAGGGTATTTCTCCACCTAAATATGTAGGTTTGAGTTATCTCCGATAGTGGTTATTTCAGAGATGTCACACTAGGCCTTTCCATTGTAATACTCAATGGTACTTGATTTGAGTATCAAATGTATCATGTTTGACTTGTGCTGACCTAAATTCAAATTGGAGGCAATTTCAAAGTTTTTTCTTGTTGTGAAATACTAGTATATGTATGAGTTAATTTGATGTTTTAATTTCCTTATTGACTATAAATATATTTTGATGAGTTTAAATTTGTATTGCATATTGTCTAGAAAATTATTTTTATGAAATTAGGGGAAAATAATGTTAAATTAATAATGTTGGGAATATCTTATTAGACAAGATTACATATATTTGATTTCATCATTTTATTAAATGCAACCATAAGGTATTGTTGAATGCTCATTTTGAATCAATTGCATTGTGGATAAATAATAAGGGAAAACAAATAAAGTTAAAATAAAAGATATAGAAATGAAAATATGTCAAAAATAGAATAAAATAAAAATAACATGCATTTTTGCATTAAAAATGCTCTCTAAAAGCCCTCTTTGAAAAATTTGAATTTTAGGGAAGTTTTGCTCATTTGGAATCTGGAGACCTGGGAGTTGGATTGATTGGGAATTGCAAAATGTTTTTGGTTGTGTGTGATCTCCACCTCCTCAAGTTGGGAGAATTGACAAGTTTTTCATTATTTTTGTGTGCTCTCATTTTGAGGTAAATCTCTCTTCTCTCCTTATTTTGTTTGTGTTATTCCATTAGCATTCCATGCTCACCCTTAAGGGTGCATATGAATTACCCATTAGGTTTCAATATGAGCAATTAAATAAATTTGAAATAATTTAAATTTGAAATTTTTCCAAATTGTCCATTTTTTTCAAAATGTTTAAAAATTGAAATTTGACTACATATAGTAGATGCTGTTCATATTTAAAAATAAAGGGCACTTTTTGTTTTCAATTTTTTTTAGAAATGAGAAAATTAGAAATTTAAGGTTTATTAATGGAGTTTGAAGAAAAGTCTTGGTTTTTGGGTGTAAATTATTTATGCAAAATTTAAATTTTGAATGTGATTTCAAATGTTTTGGAATTGGGGAATTAATGAATCCTCCATGGATTTTCGTGGTAATATTTTTAAGAGTACATTTAAATTTTTGTGAGCTAAGTTTCCTGCCTTATTTTTCACTCCATGTTTAATTATTATGAGTTGTGATAAATCTAGGATGTAGGTGTCATGTTAGAATTGTGAAACAAGCACAAAACCATGAGCCACTGGATCAAACAAAAAACAAGTACACCTTCCACACAAGAGATCTACAAACAAGAATTGCTATATTCATCAACAAGAAAAAGTTACAGAAGAAGCTTTCAAGAAGATATGAAAGTTTCAGATATTTCCCGTGAATAATATCTGAGAGATTAATTACAAAGAGAGTTGAATGCTTATAAGAGCAAAGCCCTAAATGAGAAAGGGATCAGATCATGACAAGTGTCAACATCACATTAGATGTGACTTAATGATCTAATATTAACTCAACTAATATGGCATTCCTAAGTTTAGGTAAAGTGTGTGAGAATAAATTAGACTAATAATTAATTAAAGATTAATTAATTATTCACTAATGCAAGATAACTCTAACACCCCCCCTTAAGATGAACTTAGGGAGTAGCTAAAACCCCTAAAAAGAATGCAAGATGGGTCCCGACAAACAAGGACAAGTAAGGTACCCATGTACAAACAAAAGATCTAATGTGGAGAAATAGAGAAAACCTCATGGGAAAAACTCTACTCCAAAAAGAGATCAAAGATGACTAAAGGACTGAATAGCCTCCAAATCAAGGTGTGAAGGACTGAGAAGCCTCCAACCAAACAAAGTTCTAGAAAAGAAGAACATGTAGAACACCACAGAAGCATGAAGAAGTTGCAAACACTGTAGAAGAATGACTATTGAAATGCTGAAAGAAAAACCCTCTCTAAAACAAATGATGATCAGGATCAAGAAGACAAGAATTTGTATGAGTGCCCCCAACGACACTACTTGAATATGATGGAAAACTAGGGCCAAACACCTGGAACCCAAAGATATAGATGGCACAAGTACCAAAAGTCTAAAGAACCGATCATGAGAAAATGGAAGGTCGCCTTAAGAAATAGGAATTCAAGAGAGTCCATATGGTAAGTGCTCCATCTCACCGAAATGCATGGGTAACTAGCCGTTGCATCTTCCTAGTCCATAGGAAAAAATATTCTATACATAGCTCACTCAAACTTGAAACCAAAGAAGCATTAGAACCAACAATAGAAACCCCCCCATAATGCTGACAAGGGAGAGGTATGATAGGTACATTGAAATTGAATTCCTGAAAGCAGTGCATGAAGAGGAACCAAGAACATCTGAATGTGCAGACATGAAAGTACAAGCAGATATAAAGGATGTGAGAACAAAAGTCACATACACATGAGAAGGGTATGAAGGAAAAACAAAGGAAAACATCAACCCCCATGACACTTTATATCATAGTGTAAGTACAATAAGGCACAAAGTGATGTGCAAGATCCCATAATACAGGTGCAATACAAAGGCACTTTATCTCAGTGCATTTACAAAATCATAAGTGCTTACAATGGAAGATCATAATGTCAAAAAAAGACACAAGACTGGAAATACATGTAGAACAACCAAAAAGAAGCCATCCCATGCAAACAAGAAGTTTCCAGGAGCTAAGATGTCCAAGTAATTCACCAGAATGTGAAAACACCAAAAATGAATAAAATGTACTTGGTAAATTTTTTGATAAAAAATATACAAATTTGGATAGAACACTAGAAGAGCTTTCCAACGCCTATTCATTTTCAAAAAACAAAGATCGTATGCAAAAGATATGCCCCCAAAAGCACGAAAATGATGAGGTCCGTTTGGGCTCAAAATGCCCCAAAAAATCAGGCACCACCTAGATCTGGCAAAAAAACCCTTTCTTCAAACCTTCACAGATTTGACAAACAAAATCAAAATAAGGTGAAACAAAAGCCAAATTTGACTTTCTTGACAGCTCTGGATCCAACAATGAGGTCCTTTTTATGCCAAAATGCACCGAAAATTCACCCACCTCCAAAATTTTCAAAAAAAGAGCAAAGGGGATTAAGATCTAAAGCCTACAACCCTTGTTGAAGAAGAAAACCTCATAAATTGAGAAGGGGTTTGTTGAATCCACACTTTGATACCATGTTAGAATTGTGAAACAAGCACAAAACCATGAGCCACAGGATCAAACAACAAACAAGTACATCTTCCACGCAAGAGATCTGAAAACAAGAATTGCTATATTCATAAACAAGAAAAAGTTACAGAAGAAGCTTTCAAGAAGATATGAAAGCTTGAGATATTTCCCTTCAATAATATCCAAGAGATTAATTACAAAGAGACTTGAATGCTTATAATAGCAAAGCCCTAAATGAGAAAGGGATCATATCATGACAAGTGTCAACATCTAAGACATAATGATCTAATATTAACTCAACTAATAAAGCATTCCTAAGTTTAGGTAAAGTGTGTGAGAATAAATTTGACTAATAATCAATTAAAGATTAATTAATTATTAGCTAATGCAAGATAACTCTAACATGCCAGAGAGTAGTAAGCGTGGATTCCAACATTTTTTGGGCTACAAAGTGGCTCAAGAATATTTCATGTGAAAGTTTCATAACCAAGTGATAATTAAAATTTCATAGGTAACTAAAATATATTAAGATAATGATGCCTATGACATACCTGAAATGTTAGTATTGGTTTTATATGAGTGTAGAAGACATTCTCACTTGGGGAGTGTTGGTTCTTATTGATTGAGTAAACTTACTCTCGTGAGAGGTGTACTTCATCTTTCTTAGCCAGTACCACAGGATACTATGACAACACTCCATACTTCCTCTCTAGGATCTTGTCCTTTTGACCATTAGAGTTGTACCTAAACATAAATTGTACCTTATCCCTCATATGTTGATGTTAAATCTTACCTATAGTGTATGTTACACGTATACTCCATGATTGGTGTGAGTGTAATCCCACTCCCTTATATTTGGTGTGAGTGTGTTTATGGTACATATGAATATATCCTAGCATAGTGGGGTGGACCTAAGGGTTCTACATGGTTGGGTGGCATGGAATCATTATTGGGGATTAAAGGATCTTGGAAAGTGCTTAGGAATTATGAGCACATTAGACAATTTTTTTCACCAAACCTTCATTTATTTATTTTATAATGTTGTAAAAGTGTAATTTGAAGGAAATTTAAGCCCTTAGATTATTTTTTAATATAATTATTGGACCTCCTTAGTGGATGGAATGTAAATAGGCCACATAAGTGGTACAAATGCTATAAATTCTTTTACCTATCTTGGTGTTGGAGTTAAGCATGTGTGCTATCTTGTAAGCTCTTAAATTTTTTCATGTTGTTGGATAAAATAAACGTAGATCACCTTTATTCAAGTTTTAAAATAAAATTCAAGTTTAGATAACATGTAATCAAATATTGAAAATAATAGGATTATTGTTGTGTCCTTGGGTGTGTTTGGTCATGGGGAATCTCCTTGTTTTGAGGATATTTAGGGTCCCTTGGGTGGTCTTGGTGTGGAAAGAAGGTGTGGGACACACTTCCCCCTCTATAACTCATGTTTTTGACCTTATGTTGGAGTCCTTAGAAGCTCCCCAACCTTTGGGAGTCATCTATTTCGTGGGCTAGTGCATCTTGTGACTGAAGGTCTAGGACCACTATGAATTTTGGGTTGTTTTTTATGTTTTTAACTTTGATTTTTGCTGTATTCATTTCTTTGTAGTCCTTGATTGTTGTGCATGTCCTAAGAACCAAAATTAATCTTGGTTTTTCTCACTAGTCAAGACACTAGCACTAGATTGAGGAATACAATGCTAGGAAGGACTATAATGCTTTTTTGGGACTTTTATACCAAAACATGACACCAATGCTAGAATTGGAAACATTTGATCTATAATTAGTGTCCTTTAACATATTTTTATCCCTTTTCTCATTTTTTTAAAAATAAAAAATAAAAGAGGGTAAAAACTTTATTGAATCAACACAGCATTACAGAAAAGAGAAGAAAGAGGCCGCAAGGGGCCAAAACAGAAAGAATTAATTCACACCCAAAAAGCATCTCAAATCCTCAGCAACCCATTCCTCAAGAACAGGTGCCATATCTTCAGGGAGATTGTCCCAATCATCCACATACCAAGAATCAGTCTTTTCTGACGCCCATTTAGCAAGCCCATCAGCCACACGATTCCACTCCCGTGGAATATGGCGGAAAATAATGGACTCCAAAGAATCGCTCAAAGAAACAATCTGTTTTACAACCACAGCCAACTGCCAGTTCGTATCCACTAAATTGCGATTATTCAACATATCAATAACCACCTGGGAATCAGCTTCACAAACTATCCTCCGCCATCCAAGGGCCATTGCACGCTCCAGTGCCAAGAGAATAGCACTCGCCTCCATAAGATTATTGGTTTGCAGACCACGATAAGTGGCAAAGAAGAAAACCACCACCCCAAGGCTATCTCTACCAATGCCACCAACACCAGCATGCCCAGGATTACCCCTAGATGACCCATCAGTATTAATTTTTAGCTCCCCTAGAGCAGGTGGGCACCAAAAGCCCTCACGAACAACCCTTTCACGCCCACGACTACGACGCACATTGCTCAAATTACCCCTTGACCCCAGTGTCAAGGCCCAGGGCATTAACAACACCCAAGTCCCTAGGATCAATCGGCACCGACAAGTCACACTTCGCAGTCAAAGTCTCCTGCAAAACGCCCAAAATTCGACTCCAGAGTTGCCCCATAAGCAATTTTTTATCTAGAAAAATTCTTCTGTTGCGCTCCAACCAGATTTGCCAAATAATCAAGCTAGGTCCAATGCTCCAAGCAATTTTGAGGAAAGAGGTAGTGGCAGGAGAAGAACCCTGTCTTTTCCAAAGATCCTCCAAAGAAGAGACATGGCAACACGGTAAGCTCCAAAGATTCCACCAGTAATGCCAGATAGTCCTCACTAAAGGACACTGAAAAAAGAGATGCGATATGCATTCCTCATGCTGACCGCACAAAATACACACGGAGGGGCCCTGAAACCCCCGTTTGCAAAGGTTGTCCCAAGTAAGACATTTACCATGAACCACGAGCCAAGAGAAAAAATTACTCTTAGGCCAAGCAAATTTATTCCAAGCATGCTTCCACCAAGAAACCTGGGAGCTCCCAAAACGCTGCTTGTCCAGCACCTGATAGCCAGAAGCAACCGAAAATTTGCCTTTCAAGTCAGGACCCCAAGCAAGAACATCACCCCCATGGAGAGAATTACAGGCACGCCCCGATAAGATCATAGCAAGCTCTTGACGATCCTCAACCGTACCACCAGGCGGCCACACCAAGGGGTCCTTCCACCTGGCCACAGAAGTTTGACCCAAAGAATGTTGAAATTTGAAATCCGCCACGTGACTCCAATCCGCCTCCTCGAAAGACTGGCACAAAGCTTGGAGATGGGGGTGAGAGGACACAATGGGAGGGTGTCCATCCCAAGAGTCATGCCAAAAGAGAGCCTCCCTACCCCCATTACAAATCCAAAAAAGACCCTGTTTAACCAGCTTGGCACCACGTTTAAGGGTACTCCAGATCACTGAGCCTTTCCCCCCCATATTGAATCTTACAACCTCCCTACTGTCCACCGCCCCCAAATATTTGAAGGTCAGAATTTTAGCCCAGCACATGTGTTGTTGAGAACACCAACGCCAATACAACTTAGCAGCCAAGGCCTGCCCATTCAAGTCAGTCTGCGTAGACCAAGACCCCCCTCCTGTTTTGGCCTACAAACAACATCCCACTTTACCAAACTCCATTTTCTATGAAGAAGATTACCAGCCCACAAAAACTGGCGAGACAATTTCTCAAAATCTTTAATAAAACTTGAAGGAGCAGAAAGAACAAAGCACTTGTAAACAGGGAGAGCTTGGACCACAGACTTTAGAAGAGTCACTCTTCCTGCCGAAGAAAGCCACCTGCAAGTCCAGTGACTGACGAGTCCCCTGAACCTATCAAGAGTCTCCTGCCAAAATCTTTTGGGGAGAGAACGAACAGCAAGAGGGATTCCAAGATAGGAAAAAGGAAGCGAGCCAATCTGGAACCGAAGGATACCAGCAATTCTCCTTTGAATACCCTTAGGAGTGTGGAAGAAGTATATAAAGGACTTCCCCTCATTTATGCATTGCCCTGAAGCCGCCAAGTAACAATCCAACACACGACGCCAATTGAGAGCCTCCTCAACCTTAGCCCTTCCCATCAAGGCAGTATCATCAACAAACTGCAAATGAGACTGAGGGGGAAGATCTTCACCCCAACTCCAACCCTGAAGCAAGCCGCTAGCAACCTGAGCGCGGATGAGTCTTCCCAGGCCTTCAGCAAGAAGAATGAATAAGGGGATAGGGGGTCTCCCTGTCGGAGGCCTCTAGAAGCACCAAACAAGCACGTGGGTTCACCATTGATAAGCACCGAAAAGGAGGAGGAAGTGACACAACTTTTAACCCAATCAATCCAGCCCTCAGCAAAGCCAAAAGCTCTAAGAATCTTAAACAGAAAGCTCCATTTAACACGATCATAAGCTTTAGCCATGTCCAGCTTGATAAACATAGATTTCTCCTTCGAAGATTCCATAGAGTGTATGGCCTCAGCAGCAATAACCACCCCATCCATGATCTGTCTGCCAGCAACAAAACCCCCCTGTTCCTCAGAGATTAAATCCCCAAGCCATGGTTTCATCCTTTCCGCAATCAACTTAGTAATAATTTTGTACACCACATTACATAGAGCAATAGGTCTAAACCGATCCAAAGAATTAGCTCCCACCACCTTAGGAATAAGAGCTAAAAAGGTAGCATTTAGGGATTTCAGCATTTGCTTATGCATAAAAGATTCCTGGACAACCTCCAAAAGATCCAATTTAATCACTTCCCAGAACTCCTGATAAAATTCAACAGGGAACCCATCAGGTCCAGGTGCTTTACCTTTCTTCATCTGAAACACAACTTTCTCAAGCTCCGACAAGGTAATGGGAGCAAGCAAAGAATCATTCATTTCATTAGTCACAAGCCTGGGGATACAATCTAAAATCCTTGCTTCCTCCTCCTCCGCAGGAGGAGAATCCTCAGAGAAAAGGGAAGAGAAATACCGAATGCATTCAGCAGAAATAGAAGCTGAAGAGGACAAAGTTTCCCCATTAGGCAGCAAGATAGAAGAAAGAGCATTACCTTGTCTCCGATCCTTAACTGAGTTATGGAAAAAAGAAGTGTTCCGATCACCAACCTGAAGCCAATCAATACGAGACTTCTATTTCCAAAAAATCTCTTCCCTTAACTCCCATTCCTCAAGCTTTTTTAAAGCAGCGGCCTCTGACAACCTCAGTTCCTTCGAGAGACCTTGATCACGAATCTGCCTGGTGATTAGATCCAGATTATCTTGTGCCATCTATTTTTCCTGGAATAAATTACCAAAATGTTGCCTATTCCATCTTTTCAAACTATATTTAACATACTGGAGCCTCTTTGAGAAAGAGTACATAGCAGTGCCATAAGCTGGCTTCCCCCGGACCCACCAGCCATGGAGCAAATCATGAAGAGATTCATCCCTAAGCCACATGAGTTGGAACTTGAAGGTCGGGCGAGCATTGCGTTGAGGCATATCAGCCACCAACTTAATAGGCCAATGGTCAGAACCACGACTATCCAGAATTTCTGAGCTTGTCAGCCACCTGTCCCCTAGCCAAAAGCTAGATACCATAAATCTATCAAGTCTTTCAGAAATAGAAGCGTCACCAGTTCTCCTGTTATTCCAAGTGAAAAGACCAATGGCCGGCTTAATATCCACAAGGTTCAAAGCAGAGACATTATCCTGGAACAACAAAGCTGAAGCCTCCAACCTTGCAATGCCACCCTTCTTCTCAGCAAGCTCCATGATAGCATTAAAGTCACCGCCAATAATCCAAGGATGGTAAGGAAAAAGGCTGCGAACTAAACGAATGTTGGACCACAAGAGTTGTTTCCCCTGCAACTCCACAGGCGCATACACATTGGAGAATAGAGCAATTTCCCCAGACATAAAACAAGAGGCCACCATGGAAAGGGAAGACTTAAAAGACACCCACCAAAGGGGGCAGATCTTCCGCGGGTTCCATAAGCACGCCACCCCGCCAGAAGACCCCTGCGCACCAATGCATTGACAATCACCATTCCTCCATAACTTTGGAACTAAATCCAACATACCCTCCACAGAGAGCTTGGTCTCCTGTAGAAAAAGAACATCAGGCGAATGACTCCTAATCAAATCCTGAACAACTTTTTGTCTAGGGCCACTGTTCAAGCCCCTTACATTCCAAGAGAGAACTATCATTTCGAGGGACATGAAAAATGTGAATCTAGAGTCTTGACTGACCCTGACTCCACCAAAGTCTCCCCTATCATCCTAATCTTCTCCTCGTCCTTCTTCCTTCCCAGCTTAGTGATTTTCTCTGGCCCCCCCTTCTTGAGGGTTTTTTGCAAAACACCCAACTGAGGGGACGTCTTGACACTCTTCTTACCCACCTCTGAACCAGCTTTCTGTAGGAGGTGATCCTTGTTCACATTATCTTTCACAACCTCAACACTACCACCCAGCCCATCCTGAACCTCCAACAGTCGATCTGTCCCTGAAGCCAAGACCCCCTCAGCAGGCGGAGATAAAGGTACCTCTGAATTGGGCAAAGCCTGACTAGGTACTTTCCCGAGCCTCATCAAAGCATGGTATTCCCTCTCCCCCCCTGTTGGGGGGTAAGTGAAACAACCGGAGGGTCATGTAGATCCATATCCAAAGTCCCATGATCTAGATCCAAAAGTCCCGGGTTCACCTCCTGCTGACTTAGGTCCTCCAACACCTCAAACCTGTTGAAGGTGTCCTCCTCCTGCCTGTCCTTCAAAATCCTTTTATGACCTTTATTTCTATTTCGGCCTCGAACTGGAATAAAACCATCCTCTCTACCATCGAAACTCTGAACGGGATCCTTTCCCTTATCCACCTTGGGCGGATTAGCCGAAGGCTGAGAAGATTGAACCTCCAAAGGCTTGGCCTTTGGACATCTACACTGGAGGTGACCATATTCATGACAAAAATGACAACGGAAAGGAAGTGTTTCATAATCAAGTTGTTGCACCCATGAGTAATCTCCTGCACTCACTTCTAACGAATCTGGCAGTGGCTTACTTAAATCAATTTCAACACAGAACCGAGCAAAAGTCATTACCTTTTTGAATTGCATTTGTTGAGATGAACCCACAGGTTTCCCCAGCTTCGAGGCTAATAAATACAACACATCCTCACGCCAGCATTCCACCGGGAGCCTTGGGAGGCGAACCCAAACTGGAACATGATTCGGGAGTTCCTCCGCCGGGTTGAAGCCAGCATGCCATGGCTTAATGAACAAGCCCACCTGGTTGTAAAAGTATGGGCCCCCTTCAAAAACTCTATTCCGATCCGCCAAACAATCAAAGGAAACCATGAAATAGTTATTTGCCAGGAGACGGATCTCCATCTCTCCTTCAGGCATCCATGTCCTTTGAGCCCATGCCTCCAAGAAATGCAAAGAAATTTTCAAGCCTAAGAATTTGCAGTAAAGAGAATGCCTTGAATAATAATCAATGTCTTCAGCCATCATTTCCATCGGAATGACAACACTCGGCCTGTCTTTACATAGTTCAAGGCACCCATTAATCTTCAGAATTCTAGGCCCTCCTGCCGGACCCGTCCCAACTTGCTCAGGTTCCACCGAAAAAAGATCATTCTCAAAAACCTTCGAGTTCTGAAGAGTTGGTTTCGAACCAAACGCCGATCGGAAATCCATTTTGGGGCCAACCCTAGACAATTCCCCGTGCAACATAAAGGACAAAAATTCCCTACTCCGACATGCAAAAACCACTGAAGCCCCGAGAACAAGAAGGGTGTCAAAACGGGAAGACTCACCTCACAACCCCACTCCACCACAAAAGAAGGCACAACCAAGAAACACTTGCTGCAACTCCCACACCAGAACTCCCTCCCCGCTTCACACCCCACACCTAAACCCCACCACGGCCCTTAGCTCACACTTCACTCGGTTCAAAACCAACACAACCCGCACCAGGCGTAGGCACCACTTACTGATTTTCCAACGGCGAGCAGACACCCCCCGGACAGCATGCGCCACTCTCCAAACTGCGTGGCCAAAGAAAATCAATGGAAGAAACCAGGTCGCCCCCCAATTTAGCAAACAATGCCTTCCTCCCCCCAAAAAAACAAGAAAGACCCACCCCTGAAAGCTCCCGAGACGATGAAAGCAGAAACGCACTCCAAAGGCTCATGCAAACACCAAAAGCCCACATGCAGGCCGACCCTAGATGGTCAGGCCTCATGAGCTTCTTGGTGCATCCTATCCTTTTTTTTTCAAAATTTCAAAAATCATCCCTTTTCTCATTGGATAACATGTATTTTCAAACTTTTTTTAGGAAAAAATTGTGAATGAAAAATTTTCCTCATGGTCTTGTGAGTTTCCTACTTTTTCTATGTTCTTGATAAATGTCATCATTCAAAATTTATGATAAATTTTTCTTTGGGAAATGTGCTCTTACTCAAAATAAATTTTATGTTGCCTCTTGTGTTAAGGATATTACTTCTCCTAAGGTTGCCAATTCTTGTAAAGGTCTAACCCTGGTGTTAAAGGCTCCTTATTGAAATAAATTCCCCTTAGGAATTGGGTTATTGGTTTGGTGTTGTAAGTATTTCACTTGTGCCAAATTACATAGGAAATGGAAATGTATTGTTTAGTGTGTCCTTGTGCAATGTTACAACTTTGTGTAATTATTGTTGTGTTGGTGTTGTTAAAAAAAAATATGTGTTTTCAAAGCTAATGTCTTGTGGGTCCTTGTCTAGGCATTAAACATGCAAAAAAATATTATTGCAAAAGATATTCAACCAATTTTATTATTATTCTTATTATATGGATAAAAATTTAGACACTCAAAACATGTCTTGAATGATATCATGCACTCAAATCAAGCATACTAACATCATTTCCTCCTAAAATTCATCCTCTTTTCACTTAATTAATTAAATTAGCCTAGCTATTTAATTAATTGCATCATATTCATCTATTGATCTAATTACTCTAATCAGGTTAATTCACCCCCTTTCATGCTAACATTTCATCTTATTAAATTGAATACATCAAGTTATTTAATTTAAAATCCCCAATTACTCTTATTTAATTAAATAACCCTAAGTTATTAAATTAAATATCATATCACTATCCCCGTTTTCATTAAAATATTTATTTAATGAATATCATCTAATTCCCTTAATTTGCATAATTAAAACCTTATTTAATTATCAAATTACCTAATTAAATCTAATCCCTCCCCACTTGCAATGGAATATTCCTCCTTTGCACATTCCTCCAAAATAAATATTCCCATAGAATATTCCTTCCCCTTTTGCACATTAAAACTTTGTTTTAATTTGCTAAATATCTAATTTCCCTGACCCATGAGGATATTCTAAAGAATATTCTCTTTCTCCACTCATTTGAAAAAAAGGAATATTCTTCCTTGTAACAAACTTATAAAACTTCATGTGCAAGTTAACTTACAAGGCTTCTTGTGCAAGTTAAAAGTGTGTTTGTTTGAAAGAATATGAACCCTTGATTCTTTCCTTGATCCATGTGATCATTGATTCTCATCCATTGATGATAATCCATTATCCATATTTCATCCTTCCTCCCTTTTTGACCATTGATTAACCTTTTTGATCTCAACCCTTCATTTCTCATTTGTCCTACTATAAATAGGTCACTATTTGGAGACAAATGGATCCACCTTTTTAAGAGCAAACTTATGCTGTTGAAATCACTCACACTTACACTCATATTTAGCACTTATTTAGTATCATCTTAGCTTAAATTACTTGCATATTAGCTTAGCTTCCATTAATGGATTCCATGATAACATAGATGCATACATTTAGTATACCTTGTAATTAGGGTTTCAATCTTTTTAGTTTAAAATCCATTTAGTTTAGCTTTGCACTCACACATCTTGATCATCTTAGCATAAATCATGTTGAAATAGCTTGCATCATGTTAGTTTAGTATTTAAATCATGTTTGATCACACATTTATCATTGGTTTTGTTTATTCGTCTCAATAGAATCGATTGAAACAAACTCATTTATCCACGAGATTGGGAAAGGGTTGCCATTCCACATCAATGTGACACCACTCCCCCAATAGGATAATTTTCAATGGATTAGAATAGGTGTTTTTGATAGTGTAAGCAGCATTTACAAGGTGTTGTACCCTACACAAAGAGCCACAAGGGCCAATAAGTCCAAATCAAAAAACCATTATCTAAAACACCACACCAAAAAACACCTAACTAAACCCAGATGGAGACTGACAACACACATGGGCAAACAACAAACCAGCAACATACTAGCTAGCCTTCTCCCAATTCTTAGACAATAGTTGGACCATATCATCACAGACCCACTCTTGGTGGTCCTCGGTCTTCTTTATCCCCATTTCATCCTTCATGGCAGTTGACCGGTTACTGGTGACACTATGAATCATCTTGACCATGAAGCGAGTCAACCCAAGGAGTTTTTTGTCTAGGATGTCCAGTTTATTTTTTAGCATACCAATCTCCTCCTCACTACCCATAGTATAGACATGATCATTCTGCTCAATCTCCAGTGGCTTCAACAAATGGGAGGTCAAACCCTCCTTTTGAAGTAAACCACTGTTAGGCACCTGGGGGAGGGACCTCTAGTTTTCTCCTCATCCTCATCCACTGACACCTCTTCCACATTGCTGCCTTTGTTTTTAGACAACTTCTCTTCAATATGCAAATCCCTAATCTATATCTTTTTCTTGTTTTTAGCCAGCCTGCCAGAGCACCTAATGATGGCATCACAACCAATAACCAGGGTCTCCATAACCACTATATCACCCAAGGAATCCGTGCTCATGAAATTCTTTCCTTTATTAGGAGGCACCTTCTCCTGCTTACCTTTCTTTTTCATACCAGGCTTACCAGGGGTCTTAGTAGGGGTAGACTTTAGGTCACAAAAGCTAACATTCACACTAGTCTAGGTAGCTCCATCAACACCCTTATGTTTTTTTGTAGCAGGTTTGGGTTTCTCAATAGGGGTCGGAAGGCTCTTTCTGACAGGGCCTTTAGATTCATCTGGGGACAAGTTGGGCATGGTGGGGGGCTCAATTTCCTCAATACGAACAACCAATATAGGTTTCAGAGGGCACAAATCCAAGTGGAAATGGTAGTATTAGGATAAGACCCTGATGGAGAGGTAAGGGAGTAGGTTCATTGGGGTGAGCAATAGTCGAATCAATACATTTTTCAACCAAATTTTCAAGGTTCATAACTAGGTAGAAGGGAAAGCTCATAAGAACCTTATGCCTAAGATGATTTAATAAGGGGAAATGGTAGTAGTAAAAAGTTTGGTACCTTTCTTCCAGTGTAATATACTTTATCACAAGGCACACTTGGTTCCATGGTTGCGAAAGCACCTCTCATTCAAACCCAGACTGGTTGCACATCGATGCCTCCTCTCCCACAAAAAAAATATTCATATTTTCATTGTCCTAGTTCTTAGAATGTTTAGGATGATTCATGCTAGAGCACTAAAGACCTATAGCCTGCGGGATAACTTCCTCCTCCACCGTGAAGGAGATGCCACCAATGGTAACATGTTGATTCTTCCACGAATTAACAAACTAAGTCAATAGATTAGGGTCATGACCCACGAGCCTCTCCATCATAGGAGCAATTCCACCTTCAACACAAATGTGCTAGACCAGAGGGCCTTTGCGAAATTCGTTGCAGTTATCCAGTTCAGTCCGCACCCTTTCTCCTCTCATGATGTCACTCTGCACACTGTATAACTAGGAACTTTGTAAATAAAGAAGGTTAGAGAAAATAGCAAGGTGGAAAAATCCCCACACAATAAGGAATTTAATACGCAAATGGTAAATTTTGGTAATCAATCCAATTGATAGATCGCACACATGAGCATAATAATTCCCCAAAACCATCTTAGTGTAACCATTATTGGGATCACATTGCATAACCAGCTAAGAAAAAAGGACATGATAAGCAGGGAAGGATTTCCTTCCACATTTTGGAAGCACAAAGTTCTAGGCAGAATAGCCACAGGGCTATAATTAGAAATCTCTAAAATCATAGTATTTAGGGGTTGGCCACCTTTAGTTAACCCACAGAAAGGAGCTAAAAGGCTCGCAGCCAAAATAACAGCAAAATAAAAGCTACAAAGAAGCTTAGTCTCATAATTACAGGTCACGTCAAAATAAAAAAACTCAAATTTTAAAATTCATGAGTTTAAGTAGATCCCCATAAGGATATTCCGACAAGTACGACCCAGCTTAGTAATAATCCTCCGATACTTGCTACAAAAAATCATGATTTCTCTTTTCAAAATGGGCTCCATCTTATTATTAGAAAAAGTCCACTAGTTGTCCATCTCATCACTTCAATAAGACCACAAAGCCCAAAGAGCAAGCAAGTGGGTCCCCCAGATAACCAGCTAAGCATGTGTGGTGTTTTCATCATGGGTCAAGTAAAGGATTTGTTCCTTAACTATAATACTCTGAATATTAGGCGGAAGTAAACTTATGTCCCGCCAACATTTGGATAATTTCCAATGTGTGCTAAAATTGGCTAGGGCATCTGCCACTTGGTTCCCTTCTCTATAGATATGATTGGCCACATTAGCTTTTAGTTTAGATGCAAGGAACCTTATATCAAGCAAGATATCCTTAGTGTTCCATCCCAGTAATCTACCACAATTAATAGCCTCAATAATGGACTTGGAGTCCCCTTCAATGTGCAAGTTCTCTATCCCTAGGGTAACAGCTATATGTAAGCCATTTAACAATGCACGAGCTTCCGCTATCATAGATGAGTGATATCCTATCCCCCCAGCATAACCAGCCACTAATTTTCCCTTTTGGTCTCTAATCACTCCTCCTATACTTGCTATGCCTGGGTTTCCCTTAGCAACCCCATCAAAATTCAGTTTATACCAGTCCCTGTCAGGAGGTTTCCAAATAGTAGCTCTCCAGGCAAGAATTTTGGAGTTGTCATAAGAGTTGGCATCCAACACCTGATACCAGGCTTTAGCCATGTTTATACCTAACTCAGTCAGACCTATGCCCAGGGTTTTCCCTTTGAAAAGAGATGTTTTCCTCAATGAGCCTGACACTAATACCAAAAACCTCTTTTGGGTGCATCTCAGTGTTCTTGAATATCCTGTTGTTCCTCTCTTTCCATAAGCACCAGCATATAATAGGAGGAACTTGGTTCCAAATTTCAACAATTAAAGGATGGGAAAAAGGACCAAACCAACTTAAAATAAAGGATGTGATCTCCTTACTCATAATCCATTGAATCCCTAATCTTTTGAGCATCATCTCCCAAACCTCCATAGCAAAGGGGCAGTGTAACAGTAGATGATCAACCGATTCTTCATTGCTTTTACATAGGAAACATCTATTGGGAATCTGGAACCCCCTTGATCTTAAATTATCTTGTGTAAGGATCCTGTTATGACAAATAGTCCACCAAAAGAAATTGACTTTCGGTATCATGTATCAGTTCCATACCTTTTTCCATATAATACTAGCACTCCCTTGAACAGTCAACTATCTGTAGGAAGATTTCATAGTTAGATCACCCTGGTGATCATGTATCTAGAAGAACTCATCCCCACAATGTGAAGATGGTAATCTAGTGAGGGCCAGTAACTCCTAGAGAGTCTTGGAAAGAATACACAAATTTGGGGATAAAGGACAACAAATGCTAATATCATTCCATGTATCTAGAAGAACTCATCCCCATGATGTGAAGATGGTAATCTAGTGAGGGCCGGTAACTCCTAGAGAGACTTGGAAAGAATACATAGATTTGGGGATAAAGGACAACAAATGCTAATATCATTCCATTTCCTAGCCCTCAAGGGCCCAATTAGGTAATCACTAACAAATATACCAAACACTTGTTGTGCACTGCCTTTGAGAAACCTGAACTCAGAAGAATCTAGGGGAGAGTCCAGTAACCAAGTATCTTCCCAGAATCTTATTTTATTACCATTACCTATCTTCCATGTAATCTCATTCCTCAAAAGATCCTCAAGGCTACAGATGCCCTTCCAAACCAAGGACCCCAAAGGATGAACCTCTGAAAGGCATTCAATTAGCGGTCGACTCAACAGGTATTTAGCATTCATTATCTCACACCAATCCTTCCTATCCCTTAGATGATCCCATCCCACTTTGGCCATGAGAGCTTTATTGGAAAGAGAAATGGTTCTTATCCCAAGACCACCATTTCTTTTTGGTTGGAAAACCTTATCCCACTTCACCAAAGAAATTTTATTTTTCTCCTCACTACCCGACTAGAGGAAAGACCTTTGAATCTTCTCAACTTTTTCAGCTATATATCTAGGCATCTTAAATAGGGATAGGAAGAAGACAAGCATACCTTGAAGGATAGCAATAAGAAGCTGAAGCTTACTAGCATGACTAAGTAATGAGCCTTTCCATCCAACAAGCTTACGTTGAATCCTCTCCAAAATAGAATTCCAAAACTCTGGAGTGACTTATTTGATAGTTAGGGGTAATCCAAGATACACCGAAGGTAGGTAACCACTCTGACAGCCCAGAACAACAGTAACCCGCATTTGTAGGTTAGGAATGTTGTTAAAGAAGTAGATCATGCTTTTGTTGTAGTTGATGCATTGTCCAGAACAAGCAGCCTAGTTGTTGAGACAATTTTTCCATTTCTTAGTTCCAGCACCAAGGCTTTCCCAAATAGGAATGTGTCATCCACAAATTGTTGAATCACAATCGAATCAAGGGTAGAAGCATCCTTCATACCTTTTATATCTCCCTCAGACAACATACTTGAGAATTTTCTACTAAGAACATCCACCACCATTATAAACAAATAGGGAGACAGGGGGTCTCTCGGCCTGAAACCTTTCCCAACATGAAAAAACCCAAAAGGTGAGCCATAAACCAAAACTATTGGGATTGAAATTTAGTGGCTCCATTACACTTTGTATCCTCATGGATTAAGTGTAGTCGGTCCATACTAATCTGTTGTCACATTTTGGCGCTAGAAAGAGGGTAGAAACTAACTAATCTGACGATTTTGTTGTCAAATCTTCATTTTCCTTGTGTTTATAGGTAAAATGATGGTATTGATTATCAATCGACACATTTGATGATGTGTCATTATATAGTGATGCACATGTGATTTCAATTTATCGATGCATAATTAAAATAGTGATGCATAATTAATTTTGTCAGTATAAATTAATTTAGTGATGCTAATGTCATTTTTAACGCAGAATGAATTTCTTTTTAGTGATGCAATCAATTTGGTGATGCATTTGACCTTGCTATTTGCTATAGAGGGTCACTATCAATTTTTCAGTATGACGACACATATCCTATATAGTGACGCTATTGATGGATTTCAACAACGCAATTGATTTTAGTGTCGTGAATTACTAGTGAATAGAACATAACTTGATTTTTGACATGTGTTTGAATTTTTCTTCTTTATTTGATCATTAACATGTCTCTAACTTCTTGTTTTGGTTTTTAGACTAATTGGGTTTTGCAGGTTTGGACAATACATCTTGAAGAAAAGAAGCATACTACTAACATGAGACAATTATAACCCATTTATGTTTCTTTTTATTTCATGTTTTAGGACCAAACTAAATTTATTTTGGGATTTAAAATGAATGTTCAAATTGGTTAAAACCGAACCCTCATATCATTTTGTTTGTTGGATTAAAATTGAACACAACTCTCACACTTCAAATTGGTGTTTTAAATGAACTCATTTTTCTATGATGGACTAAAATGAACATGTGTTTGATTTGTCTATGTATTCTTGTTGTGTGTATCCAATCCCCTTGTGCTTCATGCAATCTTGGGTGAATAGAAACACACAAGTCTACTTTTCTGCTTGGAAACACTTATCCTCTCCCCTTGCGCCTTTTGGAAATCTTGGGTGACAAAAATCATTTTATGCTTAAAACATATGTTACCTTTAGAGGGCCTACCTCCCTACTTGTAAGAGGGAATGACCCAAGCGACGCTTTCTATCTAGCTTGCTATATAAATAATTTGGAGTGACAAAATTCACTAACCAGCTAGTTGTGTTTGTCCCATACCAACAAATATCTCCCCTAGTATCCTTGTGATGCATTAAAACCCTTAGATTTTTCTAAGAGATGGGAGGCCTCTTAATTGAGTGAATCGCCACGTGTATGGCACCAGTTTATCCTAGATATGGTCATTAAAAACCTTGTTGTAGTGGCTAACCAAGTCTAATTCCAAAACATATTTCAAAGTAGTGCATGTGAGTAGCACCGTGCCTAGAAGTTACTTACCATGTCCAGTTTTTGATTGAGGCATAAAGCAAATGGAGAAGGGACTCCTTTGCTTGGCATGTCAAGACATTACATTTCCTTGGCATATCTTATTTTTCCACTTCATCTTCATGGATTAGTCATCTCTTCCAATGATGATAAGCCTACTAAGAAATATGTACCTAATCTATCTAGGATTGTAAATGTTTGAGAGTCAGTTTAACACTTGCCTGGTTCCAAAACAATTGCAAACAAACATCAACAAGTCTTTTCAAAATTTCAAACCCTTTGATCTAAGTATGGATACCCTTTGACAAAACCTTGATATTGATGCTTGTCCTAAGGATTTATCCTTAGATACTTCTAAATATTTTGGTTTACATCTCAATCCATACTTCCCAAAGTTAACCTAGGTATCTATGCCCTTAACTTCATCCTTTTCACGAAATGGACTTTGTGAAATTGATGATGTTTTTGACATAGATATTTAGTTTGAACTTAATCAAATACAAGTGTTTGTGGTAAAAAGAAACTCATTTAACCAAGATAACTTGAAAAATTGACCCCACATGACCATTTGGCATCTGATCACTCTAATTGAACAACCAAACCTTATGCCCACTATCATTCAACCAAACTTTAAACTCATTGAAGGAGAACAAAACAATATAATTAGTAGTTTGAGAAGCTTCACTTTTGAAACAAAAGAAACACCAACCCAATGGAGAAACACAACATATATCATAGACAAAGAATAGGAACAAGCTGATATTGTGGCTGGAAGGCCCATATTACCAACCCCCATGTGGAAATAAATATCCTCTTTTTCATGATCTTAAACTTCTCTAAATGATCTCACACAAAATCAAAATTCCCAAGAGAAGGTCTACATTTCATCACTTCAAATTTAGGCATCATAGTCCAAAAGCTATCAAACAACACCTTGTGGAACTCTACCAGAATAGGAATAGGTTGGTAAGGAATTTTTATAGACATTTTTTAAGGAATAATCTAGAATTGTATGCCCTATTTGAAAGTAAAAACATTGGTCTTTTCCATGATCTTGAATTTCTCTCAATGATCTCATGCAAAATCAAAATGCCCAAGAGAAGGTCTACATGCCGCTATTTCAAACCTAGACAACATAGCTCAAAGTACATTAGAAGACACATCCTAAGATAGTACCGCAACATGAACAAGTTGGTAACAAGGTTTTATAGACATATTCCGCTAAATAATCCAGACATGTATGCTCAATATGAAACCCTCATTTAAGTCAAACATTATTCTTTTGGATTTGAAAACTTTAAAGGTTTAGCATGTTTCTCATCACCTTGTTCTTTGAAAACAAAGGTTCACTCTAGGTCAAAATTTGGGTCAAACATTTCATCCACTCCATCAAAAACTCATCCTTCACTTCACCAAGCTTTGCAAAAATTTTGAATACACCAACACTCTTTGACTTAAACATCTATCAACCCAAACCCTAAGTTAGCTACTTTTGTATGTGAAATGAATCCTTTTCCATGCATTTGGTTAAGTTAGTTATCATCTTTGAACTTGTTTATCTTGAAGGTCACAAGTCTACCCTAAATATTTCCAAGTTCATAAACATCCTTTATCCAAACATCAAAACAATAAAACTCTTAAGTCAAAAATGTTGTCCCAGAACATTTGCAAAGATCACTCCTCACATCATTCACCCTTTTCATCTCTGATTGTCATCATTGCTCCAAAAATACTTAGAGCATCGCTTTTACCTAGATTTGATTAAACTAGAGAGTTCAAACATTACAAATCTCAACACAACTCTCCCATAGGTGACCCAAACTTTATGGTAAAGACAAGATCACAAGAGAATCATGGAGAAAACCAAAGTCACATTCACCTCAAGTGATCCAAATCCTCAAGAATTTCATCCAAGAAGTTAGGTTACCCCATCATAGCAACCCTCGTCTCCACCAGGACCATATGAGATAGAAGACATTACAAATAACCCATTTGAACTTACTAGGGAGGAAATCATGGAACATCAAGACTTAGAAAATTTAGCTCCAATTTCCCCATCTTTTGTTGTGTAACCTTTGACACAAGGCTTAACAACTCCATCACTTGGGCTAAATCAAACATCCATTCCTAGTCTTGCTAAAGACTTTGGTCATACTCTTCCATTTGAAAGCCACATGCTTGTGGGTACCCTAAATACCAACCCACCTCAAACCACCACTTGGAAACCTACCTTTGGTGCTCCCCCCATCCCCGAACATCCCTTACATCAAAATAAACCACTTACACTTCATTAATCCATAACAACCTTAACATACTGAGGTCACCCATCTTCATCCATCCCCACAGATACTACTAGTGTGCCCAACATTACACAAGGTAGTATAGGAAAAATGTCTCAAATCGACCAACAAGGGCATTCCAATACCCTAATGCAAAGTCAACCCTTAATGCAAATAGGGACATCTCTATGCAATCCCCCGATTGGTTCATCCACACCATTGGTTTCAAAAAACACATCCATCACCAACCCAAATCGAAAAAATCCCTTGATCACAAACTCCATCAACCCAAATAATACATTGAACACATCCCTAACGTAAGGAAATCCCCAAGACATTGGGCAAGGGAACCTTTTCAATAAATGGGCTCAAGGTCCTAATGTGTCCTTACCATCACAATACCTTATGGCACCATCATTATCTTTCTCCATGGTCCCTCTCACCCTGCAAAATCAAATGGGACCTCAAACTTACGTTCCTCCCTCCCAATCCACCATCTTACAAGGAATGTTAAACCAAGGGAACCCCCAACCTCTCATCAAAAATCCACTACCCACTTAAAACATGAACACCCAAAATCCATCACAGATGTATTAGCAACCAATTAATCCTACATTGCAAGCACATGCCTTAGCTTTATAGCAAGCACAACAGGCTTATCAACAAGGCATCCAACAAAAGTAGCAACAAGTAGCCCTAGTAGCACAACAACAACAACATCAAGAAACCCTATCAACACAACAACAACAACAACAACAATAGCAAGCAGCCCTAGTAGCACAACAATAGCAGCAACAATAGAAAGAAGCCTTAGAAACACAAAAAACAACCTTAGCACAACAACAACATCAAGCCCATCAAGCAACCTTAGCAACACAACAACAACAAAAACAACAAGCCCAACAGCAAGCCCTAGTGGCACAACAACAACAAAAAGCCCAACAAGCAGCCCTTGTGGCTCAACAACAACAAGCCTTACTAGCTCAGTGATATGCCCAAAAACAACAACAACAACAAAAAAATTTATGCTATAACCCTCAACAGAACATTGTCAACCTGAACGCGTCAAGAACATATACATCAACACCTCAATCACCTTCACAAAATGCCACATTTCCATACACACCATACAACACCTTATCATATCATAATATTGTATACAACCCATCCACCATCCCACAATATGCAACATATGTTCCTCCACCAAACCCGCAAGATGATCTAGCATCGCAACTTAAGGTGTTATCACAAGAAATGCAATATCTTTGGATGGGCAAGACAAAGAATCCCCATGCACAAAACTTATGTCCATATCCATTCGATTGAAACATCGCAATGGTACCATTCCCTCCCAACTTTGAAATCCCCAAATTTGATAAATACAAAGGGAGAGGAAGCCTTGTGGACCATGTCAAAGAGTTTAAAGTTATGTGTATGGAGGTTTCCTACAATGATTCTTATTTAATGTGCCTCTTCCCCCAAAGTTGAACAGGTCCTACCATGGATTGGTTTTCTCAACTGCCTCCCGGTATCAAAACTTTTGAAGAAAACGCCGATAAATTCATAGATCACTTCTCCTTTAACCTTGACATGGACATAAACTTAGAAGAGTTGTATACTCTCAAACAAAACAAAGGAGAATCTTTTGCCAATTTATTACAACAGTGGAGACAAAGAGCTAGCAAGAGCAAGTGGCCCATTCCTGATGAACAACAAGTGTGGATCATCATAGAAGATCTAGATCTAGATCTATCCTTCCACTTGAAAATGTAGTGCATTACCTCTTATGGCGAGCTTGTCCCTAAATCCCTTAACATCAAGAGAGCTCTAATCTCACAGGGAAATATTCAAGCTTACAAAGACAATCACCCATCAACTAGTTCAAACGACAAGCCTTGTGTTTGGGCTAAGAACAAGAATGTTACGAATGATGGCATGATAGATGCTAAGGTGGTCCTAAGTGCTCCTAGGTTGAACAACAATAAAATAGCTAACGTTCAACCAACTATGCAACAAACAACACCATCCCAAAACAATCATATCAACAACACCAACACGCAACAACGATGAACTCCTAACAAGAACAACTATCTAAAACGCAAATACACACAGTTGTCAGAACTTATTGAGACTATCATGAAGAAATTGGTAGAGTCAAATTTGATAATGCTTCCCAATTTTAAAAACTACCAAGAACCATAAGATAAACCATCCCGGTACAACAAAGCTGATCTTTGTGACTTTCACAAAATCAAAGGACACAAAACAACAAAATTCATGAGGCTCAATAACACTGGAAAAGCTAAGGATTACACAAATGTGGAACATACCTATTCCAATGTGGTCGATTCCTGTGATAGTGTCATCACTATTGTCACCATCAAAGGGCCTAGTGTGGAGTGTGGAGTCACCACACAACGTGGAAAAGTCACCATCCAAGGAGTCTCATCTCAATCTAGGGCACAACCTACTTTTTCAACACCAAATCTTAGCAAGTATAATCTCCTAAACCAACTTAAGAAGACCCCTGCACAAATTTCTATCTTGGAACTATTGAGGCTATCACCTGCACATAGGGAAATATTAGAGGAGGCTTTATCTTCATCATTTGTCCCCAAGGATGTTGATACAAAACAATTTCAATCTATGGTAGGGAATATCACTAATCATCTTCTCGCCTTCTCAGAACAAGACCTACCATTGCAGCCATGTCATAACCATGCCTTACACCTTTAGGTCATTATTCATAAGAACAAGGTTAAAAGAGTCTCAGTAGATCAATGTGTTGGTTTGAACATTTTCACCCTTCAGTTGATCAAAAACCTAGGCTATTCAAAGGATACTATTGAGAAAGCAAATAGTACCACCATCAGAGCCTACGATGATCAAGAGCAGGTATCACAAGGCATCATTGTGTTACCCATCCAAGTAGGACACATCATTGTTGAGACTACATTCCAAGTGTTAGAACTTGATCTACCCTACAACATCCTACTTGGTCGACCATGGATCCATGCCCTAAAATTTGTAGCTTCAACCTATCATTAATGTGTAAAGTTTTCTTTTGAGGGTAGAGAAGTTACCATCCACGGAGATCCTAAGCCCTTTTACTACTACAAAAATATTGAGGCCAAGTTTTAAAAGATACCCCAGATCCCTAAAAATGATGAAGGGACTACACCATAATCCTCATTTGTTGACCCATCATCCCTTTCATCTACTTCAGAAACAAAAAAGCTCATTGTGCAAAGCATTCTTGATATCAAAGCAGTGTTCCAAGATGATGGTTGTGGAAACTATAAAATAAAGGACACTTTTGTGTTGGGGGAGCTACCTCTTTCTCCCAAATCTCATGGAAATCCCACATCTAGTAACAAAGAGGCTGAAACAATCAAAATGGAAGCTACCACCTTCACCAAGTGGGGGATTTGAACAAAGAAGGTGTCAATGAGAAGGATGTCTCTAAACTGCTCTATCAAGATGAATGACCTGCCCCTGTTCTTCCCATGAAAGATGACAACAAAGGATTACAACTAATGAAGAGTTGGGGATATAACAAGAATGAGAAACTAGGACAAAATTACAATGGTTTTCTAGAACCCATCATTCCTGAGAAATGACCAAAAAATATTGGCTTAGGATGTACTACTAGCAAGGTTACCCTTATCAGCAAAGGTACTTTTGCTAAATAGGTTGAGGCTTCCTCTTGGTTACCAAAATTATGTGATACAACCTTAGATGACTTCCCCCTTGATTTTTTTGACCTATTTGAGAATAACTCCCTCTTCATGATATCCACAACATCCTTCACCCCAAGCAATCAACCGACTGAAATACACCTAGTATACCCAAAACTCATTGACTTGGACCAACAAGGACCACTGATTCTAGATTTATTCAAAAATATGATGAAGTGATCCCAAAATTCATGGGACTTTGTGACAAATTACCATGGGTAGATCACAAAGCAAGTTTTGACATAGAGCTAGCCATAGGGGCATACTATGGGGAGATGATTGATTCCTTCAGTTGAAAAATGGACAATATGCGACTAACATGCAGTCTCTAAGTGAAAACCACACTGTGGCACTTTCTAATCCTAAAATAGTAAAAAGAAAGGACTCATTTGAAGGTGAAAACCTCTTTGAGGTTCCCAAGGATGAGGGATTCAATCTCCCCCTTAGTGCAATGCATCTAGAGAATTCAGTAGTTCTAACAGAAAAGGCCACTCCAGTCAATGTGGGAACATAAGAAGCACCCAAGATCACTTTCTATGTTGAATCCTTGTTGGATGAAGAACAGAAGAGCCTAGGAACATTCCTGAAAGAGTGAAGAACCAAATTTGCATGGTCATACACCAATATGCTAGGGCTCAATCCAGAAGTGGTTGTGTATCACTTAGAAGTCTATCTTGAAGCTAAGATAGTGAAGCAAAAATTAAGGAAGATGCACCCTCAGATAACACTCTTGGTGAAACTAGAGTTACAAAAATTTCTTGATGTTGGATTCATTCGAATGATAGATTATCCTGAGTGGGTTTCAAACTTGGTACTAGTCTCCAAACCCATTGGGGGAATCAGAATATGCATAGATTTCAAAGACTTAAATAAGGCATGCCTGAAGGATGATTTCAATCTTCCTAACATTGAACTCATCATGGATTTAATAGTAGGGCATAAAATTCTATCACTCATGCATGGTTTTTCAGGATACAATCAAATCATGATCGCCAAGGAGGATCAACACAAAACTGCATTCACTTGTCCATGGGGAACATACTATTGGAACGTGATGTCATTCAGGCTAAAGAACGCATGAGCGACCTATCAAAGAGAAATGACCCTCATCTTTCATGACATGATCCACAAAATAGTTGAAGAATATGTTGATGATATTTTGGACAAGTCAAAGAAAAGGAGTGAGCACATAGAATTCTTAGAACCCATCTTTGACAGACTTGAAGAGTACAAGGTACAACTAATCCAAAAAAGCGTGTCTTTGGGGTTACATCAGGGAAACTTCTTAGCTATATCATCTCACAAAGAGTAATAGAAATCAATCCAGTGAAAGTAAAATCCATCCTCGACATGGAACCACCACAAACATTGAAACAACTGAGAGGGTTACAAGGAAGATTGTAGTCCATCAAAAGGTTCATAGCGAAACTATCAGATAAAATCCACCCTTTCTCACATCTTCTCCATAAAGGAATAATTTACAAGTGGGATGACAAGTGTGATAAATCCTTCCAAAAAATCAAGGACTACTTATTGACACCTCCAATTCTCATGCCTCCAATACTGAAAAAACCTTTGATCTTGTATATCTCAACAACATTAGTATCATTAGGCACTCTTCTAGCACAACATGATGAAAACGGAAAGGAAAGAGCCATTTACTACATCAGTAGGACCTTGGTGGGATATGAACTAAACTATTCATCCATTGAGAAAGCATGCTTAGTAGTGGTTTTTGCTTCACAAAAGTTCAGACATTACATATTGTCTCATCAAATCAAGCTTATTTCAAAGATCGACCCATTAAAAATACCTATTATCCAAAGAAACTCTCACTGGGTGAATGGCCAAATGGGTAATGATCTTGATTGAGTTTTACATAGATTATGTGGATCGCAAGGTAATCAAAGGACAAGTGATCGCAGACCAACTAGAAGAAGCACCTATCTATGTAGAGAATCATTGATATTTGACTTCCCTGATGAATCAGTGTTCCTTTTCAATCTAATAGATCAATGGAAAATGTACTTTGATGGATCATTCACACAACATGGATCAGGGGTGGGTATTCTTTTTATCACTCCTCAAGGCGATTTCATTCTAAAATCATACATACTATCATTCCCATGTACTAACAACATTGTTGAGTATGAAGCCCTAATCATAGGTTTAAGGATATCAATTCAATGGAAAATACAAGAGTTGAAAGTCTATGGAGACTCACAACTGGTTATCAACCAAGTCAATGACGACTACCAAACTAAGGATGACAAGATTACTCCTTACAAGAAGATAGTAGAGAATCTCAAGGACCTTTTCATAGATACAACTTTTGAGTAGATTCCTCACATGAACAACCAAGTAGCAGATGCTATGGCAACAATTGGGTCATTGTTAGACATGTTGCACAATGTCCTTTAGTGTGAATTCTTGGTAGAATAACTTTTCATACCAACTTTCAAAATCCATGAATTTGAATTTGTGTGTGTCATCGTTGGTCCTAGATCTTCGTGGTATCATGATATATTCATTTACCTTAGCAGAGGAACCCTCTCATCTGATATCACCTCCAATCTTAAAAAGACCTTTATTAAGAAGGTATCTTGATTCATGATCCTAGGTGATACCTTATACCGCTGAAGCATTGAAGGTACATTACTACGATGTCTTAATCAAGAGCAAGACTTAAGCGCTTTAATAGAAGTACATGATGGCATATTTGGTTCCCATTCTAGTGGTATGACTCTAGCTAAGAAACTATTGAGGATGGGGTACTACTAGCCAACCATGGAAAGAGAAGCCCATTAGTATGTGTAGAAGTGTGTACAATGTCAACAACATGGAGATCTAATTCATGCTCTAGCTCAGGAGTTGCAACCAATGGTCACACCTTGGCCTTTCTTGTAGTGGGGGATTGACCTCATAGGAAAAATTACTCAAACCTCATCCAATGGCCACAAGTTTATCATAACAGCTACTGAGTACTTTACCAAGTGGGTGGAAGCCATTCCAATGACCTACATAATGGGGAAGCAAATTTCCAAGTTTATCCTAAATTACCTTATCTATTGTTATGGTGTTTCACAAACCCTTATCTTAGACAATGGAACACCCTTCAAGAATCAGGATGTGAAAGAGCTATGTCAAAGATTTAACATCTAGCATCAATTCTCTACCCCGTATTACCCCCATGGCAACAGTCAAGCTAAGGCTATAAACAAGACTATTTTGAAAATCCTAAAGAAAATGGTCAATGAAGTCAGTCGTGACTGACATCTATAGTTAAATCTCGCCCTCTAGGCCTATCGAACTAGTATCCACATGCCTACAGGTGCAACCCCATTCTCCCTAGTCTATGGATCATAGGTCATCCTCACTATCGAGGTCGAGCTTCCATCACTATGAGTGTCACTATAGAATCTAATCATTGATGAAGAATACAGAGTATCTCATCTGAATGAGCTAGAATTCTTCAATGAGCATCATCTTGATGCCCTTAATCACTTGAAAGTATATCAAAATAAATTGAAACAAAGCGATAGCAAGAAGATCAAGTGTCGGTCTTTCCAAGTAGGGGATCTTTTCCTAAAGCAAAATTAGAAGAATATTCCAGATCGAGACAGTAAAGGAAATTTTGAGCCCAATTGGTTGGGTCCCTTTGTCATCACAACAAGCTATGGATCGAGATCATACCAATTATCAATGCCTGAAGGTGAACCCTTGCAGGAAGCAACCAATAGCTTGCATCTTAAAAAAATTTATGCCTAAGCTTGAAGGGTATAAATATGAAAATGCAAAAAAATAAAAAATGATCAAAATCTTAAAAAATGAGAAAAAATATTAAAAAGGTGAAGAAAAAAATTATCCTCTATTGAAAACCACTTTGGTGACGCTTTGGGAAAGTACCTTGGTGAAAACCTGGCAAACAGGCACCTCACGTAAATAAAGCACCTCCATCTATTCTTTGGATCTTTATCCTATCATTCTTTACATTGCATCCATCCATCACATCATTCATCCTATTTATTCCATCATCCATTAGCATCCATATCATAGCTTGATATTGTGAAGTATTGTATCCCCTTTAGTACTACTTGGTATATTCCAAAGATCATCCTATCTTGCGATATCGAGGTAGTCTATTGCATCATGTTGGGGGGAATTCATTATGGATCAAATTAGGTTCTTGTATATCTTAAGGTTATTAGAAATTGCAATCGAAAATCCCAAAAACATTCATAAAACATCCATCAAAAAATTTAAAAACATCAAAATTCCTATACAACTAAAATCCAAAAATATTCGTAAAATTGTAAAGTCAAAATCCAAAACATCCAAAACACATCAAAATCCCTAAAAATTTCAAAACATTGAAAATCCAAAAATAGTACCTTGTCGAACTACTAGTCTCTAAGCTTGAATGTAGGCAAGGCCATCATTGATGTGCCCCTGAGACACCCTAGGTCAATCCTTTAGGAGTTTGTCATAATAAACTAGCATCCCTCAATTGTTAATCTCTCATTGTAAATAAGTCAAGTCAGCCAAACTATGTGGTCTCTGCATGTATAACGTATGAAAGGCTAATCTTTGATCAGCCCCCGAGGCCCCTAGGATAGGTCTTTTAGGTTAGGTTCTTGGCCGAAAACTCGGAAAACACAAAAAAAATCAAATATTGGAAAACCCCTAAACATTTAGAAAACTTAGAAAACACAAAAACATTTGAAAATTCAAAAAGACAAAAACATTAGAAAACATTCAAAAGACCTAAACAACATCAAATATCTTAGAAAAAACCCTAAACAACATCAAATAACCGAAAACATAAACATTCACATAAACTTTCAAAAAGACCAAAAACATTGAAATATTCCAAGAACTCCAAAACCATCCATCCTGTTTCGCCTTCACCCGCAATAAACTTTTACCCATAATAAATCGATCGTCATCTTCAACCTTTACCGAAGCAAGTAGAAAACAAGTGTAACAAGTTTTAAAGTGAGAACCTAAGTGTCAAAATCTAAAGTCTAAATCATAGGTAAATGTGTCAGTGAAGTTTATATCAATGACTTATCAAACACTTCATCCTAATCAAAACATCTGATCAACATGTCTTAGGATGCATCCTTCCTATGATGGACATCAACATCAAAAATCACCTTAGCTAAATTAAACTGGAAAGAGATATAGATAACACTGACTGTTTGTCTTTGATCTTTTCTTTTGATTTATCTTAATGACCCATTCTCGGGACCACTCGAGGATGTCTATCAAAATTATTTAGAGAGAAAGGAATGGGGAATCAATCATTATCTTTCATTTTTTGTGCTTGTGGGTATTCTTGTAAAATAATATTGGTGCATACTTGCTTAGTTGTGTGTAGGGAGGTTGTTCAAAGTAGATTGTTGACTATTGTGTATGCTTTGGTCTGATATATTCTAAGCTTTTAACTTACATTCCAACGAGGTTTCTGTATGTCAAGATGTGAACAAGAACTATCCTATCTATTTGTAGAGTCAAATTCCATTACACTAGATACAACACTATCCTGGTAATCAATTCCTTGATGCATCGTGTCTCTATGTTATATCAAAAATAAGGAATGA
The DNA here is from genome assembly GCA_007258455.2 of Sequoia sempervirens. Lineage (NCBI taxonomy): Eukaryota > Viridiplantae > Streptophyta > Pinopsida > Cupressales > Cupressaceae > Sequoia > Sequoia sempervirens. The sequence goes on from VDFB02344200.1 coordinate 36,643, forward strand.
TGGAAAATCCCAATCCCAAGATATGAGCAAAATCATCATCTCTCATCACCATCTCTAATAAAGTCTCAGTGGATCATAGACTTGTTGGACCTTTTGAATCAATCATCAAAATCAATGGTCAAATAATTCATTCTTTATTCTTCTATCTTCTTTCTGCACTAACCCGGTATCATGACAATCAACAACATCATCAATGCATCCATCCTGCATCCACAAACATCAACATGCATACATCCTACATCATCACAACATATCATAATATGGAAAAAAATATTTCACTACAACATCATTATCATTTAAGTTGTGATGAATAATATAGATTTTTTATTCTAAGCATCTTAAATTATTGCATTATCATAGCATAGGGACGAACATCTACATAAGCATACATATCATGAACATTCATATACATCCATATGCATACATCATCATCTCATAAATTACATAGAAAAGTACAAAAAAATAAATGCATCCATATCATTTGCATGAGCATAACATCTGCATATCATAGCATCCATCCCATAACATGTCATAAAAAGATACTGAGAAATAAGCACATCCATCCATTGCATAGTATTACATCGCATCTCATATACATCACATCATAGATCATCATCACATATCACATAACACATAAATAAAAGTACATCCATCACATTTGCATTGATACATAATCATAAAATATAAGCATATCACATCATATAGCATCACATGCATCCATACATTCATGAAATAAAGAGAACAATGCATATCAAATTTGAATCATCTCATATATATATCAAAAAATGGTGACTTTCATAATACAAAATCTGAATTAGTGCTTGTATATCAATCAAAAATACAATATCCAAAAGGCTATCAAAAAGGATCCCATGAATGTATATTTGTATAAAGATTTGGACAATAATAAAAAGTGTCTACATAAGCAAGGTAGCCTTGGTGGCCGCTCCTCTCACCTCTAACTGATGGTTGATCCTCAGCTCTAGGTGGTGCTCCACTTTGTTGTGAGAAATCAAGCTATCACATCCCCTAAGGAACATCACGATGATAGTGCATGCAGTAGTAGGTTGCCTTAGTGATTGCCTCTTTGTATAACTGAGCAGATACAGTTTGACTCTATGATGTAGTTGTCATTGCCTCCAACTGTTGTCTCCACCCAATCTCCTGGGTTAGTTGTATGTCTAGTTGCTACCACAACTAGACCTCCTAATCTCTCTACATAATCATGGCCTCTAACTACTGCTACAACTGATCCCGCTCAGCCTGTAGCTGATCCCTCTCTGCTCTAAGGGTTGCAATCTTCCCATCTCATGGATCTACCTGCTATAGAGGTGGAGGAGATGGTGGTACCCTCAGAACCTATCCATCTTGCCCACCTAGAACTTGTGCCTGATCCGGTTGCTATTGGTGCTCTCACCTGGCTCCTGGCCCTTATCTTGATCCTGATCCTATCCCTGGCCTTGGTCCCCATCCCTACCTCCATCTCGGTCGCCATCTCAACCTCGGCCCTTGCCTCTACCTCTACCTCTGGGGTAAGCCCCCACTAGATCTGTTAGGCGTGTAGGTGGCTTGAACCGCGCATCATAGGTTGGAGTAGTCCTCGCATCTAGATGGCTATGATCATATGCCCATGGCTGTGGGATGAGTTGTCTAAAATCATTGATCGACACAATGAGATCAATAGGGGCTCCCCACTATACCTCTCTTTGAGACCTAGCAAAAATGGCAGTGCAGTCATTTGTTGGCATATTTTGTACCTCCCCAAACTACCACACAATGCAGTTTGGTAGGTATTGCTCAATAATCATGTGATCTCGACCTTGTATGCACCAAGTATGTCTGGTAAAATCCAATTGCTATTGACCACCGTACCATCATGGATGTTGTAACCATGACCTCCATCTGAACATTGTCATGTCATCAATGACACAACACCAATATGGAAAACCTGTGGGCCCGTGTGCGGCAATGTCATCAACACCCTGTATCAAAAAATGATAGGCTCATCCTCATGGATATCTGCAAGAACGACCAAGGGCCTCAACACTGCAATGTGCTTGTATGCCCATATGTGAAGCAAAGTCACCCCTATTCTGATGCTCCTACCCTCTTAGTAGACGGCCTCGTGCATATCATGGTACAAAGAGGCAAGGAGAACTGAACCCTAGGAATACATAACGTCCCTCTAGATCATACCCTCCCATGCCAAGCCCCATCCAGGACTGAAACCTCTACCTCGTTGGTCTGGAAAAACAATGCCACAAATCAGAGCTGCACCAAACAATCTGAATGTGTCCACCTGACCACAGTAAAAATCTAGATCAATTTGGGAGCTGAGTAAAACAACCGATTGTCTATGTAGAAGGGAGAGACATGCATCTCTCTTGGCATTTGGATCATAAATAACACGCTTGTCATGAATCAAAAATTGCAGTATGCACCACACGTCCTCCAGTGTGATGGTTGTCTCTCTAGTAGGCAAGTGAAAAGAAGAGATCTCGCTATGCCACCTTTCAACCAGCACTGTCATCATGGAAAGATGAGTCCTAACCTTGATAAGAAAGCAATAAAGCCTAACCCTACCCTCCCCAGTTGCTCCACCTCCAAGTCATTGAAATCTCTCTCAGCTACCAAAAGGTCAGACCAGTGCTCTCACGACATCAAGGGCGAAGGATTCTCCTGCACACATCACACACACAACGTCGATTTGCCTAAAAAGTCAAAAAATTGATCAAAATTTAAAACTTTGCATCCAAAACATCAAACGCGTCGCTAAAATAAATAGCGTCACTGATTTTTGGGTGCGTCACTATATCAATTTTGGGGGTGCATCACCAATTTGGCAACACGTGTCACTACGCTAAAAAATGAATTGGTATTGGGGTGCATTGCTATAACAAAAATTCAAGGTGCATTGACATTTGTTACATGTGTCACCCACCACTTTCAAGTGACGTTGAACTTAAAAATCCCATGTGTCGCTATATAACCCTCGCGACCCCTTAATCAATTGTGTCTTTGAATAAAAAAAATTGGGGTGTGCTGCTAAACAGAGGGTTTGTCGCTATAAAATCAATAGTAATGCTTTTGATGCTTCAAAATTGTCACTATACAACGATGTGCCTATCGACCTAACTTTGACGTCCTATTAAATGCACCTAAAAGCAAAAATCGAGCCAAGTTTTCAATCACATACCCGGGGTTCTACGTCTGCTAAAAATTTGTAAGGGAATATTCCTCCTTTGCACATTCCTCCAAAAGGAATATTCCCATGGAATATTCTTCCCCCTTTTGCACATTAAAACTTTGTTTTAATTTTCTAAATATCTAATTTCCCTCGCCCATGAGATTCTAAAGAATATTCTCTTTCTCCACTCATTTGAAAAAAAAAAAATTCTTCCTTGTAACAAACTTACAAAACTTCATGTGCAAGTTAACTTACAAGACTTCTTGTGCAAGTTAAAAGTGTGTTTGTTTGAAAGAATATGAACCCTTGATTCTTTCCTTGATCCATGTGATCATTTATTCCCATCCATTGATGAGAATCCATGATCCATGTTTCATCCTTCCTCCCTTTTTGACCATTGATTAACCTTTTTGATCTCAACCCTTCAATTCTCATTTGTCCTCCTATAAATAGGTCACTATTTGGAGACAAATGGATCCACCTTTTTCAGAGCAAACTTATGTTGTTGAAATCACTCACACTTACACTCATATTTAGCACTTATTTAGTATCATCTTAGCTTAAATTACTTGCATATTAGCTTAGCTTCCATTAATGGCTTCCATGATAACATAGATGCATACATTTAGTATACTTGTAATTAGGGTTTCAATATTTTTAGTTTAAAAACCATTTAGATTAGCTTTTCACTCACACATCTTGATCATCTTAGTATAAATCATGTTAAAATAGCTTGCATCATGTTAGTTTAGCATTTAAATCATGTTTCATCACACATCTATCATTGGTTTTGTCGATTCTTCTCATTAGAATTGATCAAAACAAGCTCATTTATCCACGGAATTGAGAAAGGGTCGCCATTCCACATTAATGCAACACCACTCCCCCAATAGGATAAGTTTCAATGGATTGGAATAGGTGTTTTTGAAGCTTTCATAGTTTAATATGTTAAGTTTTAATGGATTCCTTGTTTAGTGTTTATTGATTGATCTTATTGGGATTGACATTTAGGAGCTCCATTACACTTTGTATCCTCATGGATCAAGTGTAGTCAGCCCACACTAATCCGCCAATCACAAAAACATGTTTTAAAGGGGCCCAAAAACCCTTTACAAAAAAATAAACTAGATGAAAAAGGCTTGACATCAATACAACTATAGCCAAGCTACCCTAGCATAAAAGATAACCCAAAAATGACCCAGGAATAAGCCACATAAACCACACTAGGCCTTTTCCTAGCTGATTGAACAACTGGAATGTGCATATTAGAAATAGACACACATTTATGAATACCTCTCTTCCTCCTTTGGATGATAGTCTAGGACAACATTATCTAGACTATCAGATTGAGGAGATGGGAGAGGATAATCCTCTACCATCACCTCAATTTTCTCACCACATAAGATAAATAAGAGCATCTAATCATAAAAGACATAGGTTACACTAAAACCAAAGGTGAGAAAGGAACAATCAAATGTACAACACACTTCTCAAAAGTATCAGGCTGAAAAGAGGGAGCAACAAATAGAATATGGTCAAGAGGAGGTGTTCCACTAGTAAATGGAGGTAATAAAGCTACACCATCCACAAAGGAATCATCAAGATCTTAGGAAGACGTATGAGATACATAAAGATCCAAATCAAAATAATCATCAATAGTCAAATGATTAGGGTGAGAATTATTCCATTAGTTTTATTATTTTTGTGGATATTTTATATCAAACTATATTTTTGTTATAATAATTTTTCACAATAGATTAGTAGTACATTTCAAAATTAATTTTATAGTTGTTGGGACTCAAATTTGTAATGTCGTTTTTGCTTGAGTTCCTTCTTTTTTGTTTGTCTTAGTAATATTTGACATATTCTTACTCACCAATTTGAGAAAATCTAAATGAACCATCATGCTTAAAATTATGTCTTTGTATGTTGTATTAAGACACCTTTTCATGTTTTAATCAAATAACCAAGTTGAAAAGCCAAAATTTGGTTGTGTTGAGATTTTTAGGATTTCAAAGTTTCAAGGTTTTTCATGCTTGCATACCTTCCTTATGATCTTGAATCTTTGATTTAATACTTCCAAAAATTGGTTGTGTTATTTTCTTAGCATTTCAGACTGTTAGGGTTTCCCTTACACTCATGCATACTTGAAGCATCCATAATCCATAAATTTTGAAGCATATTCTTGGCCTAGTGTAATTTTGTTGGCCTTTCAAATTTTTGGGGTTTCCCATACGCAAGGGGTTTCCCTTACATGTGCACCCTTAATTTGGCACCCCCAATCCTTGAAGTCTGGAACATAACATTGCCTAAGTGTTATTTTTCAATTTTTTAGATGTCGGGGGTTTCCTTAACCTTCCTATTATTTTGTAACATTTTGAATCCCCAAAGCATGAAATTATTCTAAAAGCCTAAGTCCTTTGCATTCATTAGACTTTTAGACTTCTTCATTTATCCATTCAACCCTGGTCCTCAAAATGCAATATGTGTTCCTCTCACCCCCAATATTTGGATACCCTATTGATTGTTTTATGCTTCTTATCATGATCAAAATTTTGGCCATTCCTTATTTTTTCTCTTCTTTCCATACATCCCCAATGTTCTAAAACTTCATTGAATTTATTTTTAATTTTGCTCAAATATTTATTAGTTGCAAAGTTTTGAGATTTATCTTACCTTCCTACCATCCCTTCCTTCCCTAATTCCCTAAAATTTTCTCTACATTTTTTAGACTTTTAGACTTTATCATACCATTTTCCTCATTGGTCTTGTAATCTTGGTATTCCATTCTACAAAAGTTTGATTCCCCAGCATTACCCCCATTCCACTTCTAAATTATTCTATCTTTCATACATTTGGGTTTGTTCATTCCTTCATTTGTTCCCTTCCAATCTTGACACCTTGAGGGTCCACCTTTCCTTTGATGATATAATTATCCTTTTGAATTGTCAAAAGTATTTATACCCCCTATCTTATGGCAAGTTGTTTGATAAAGGCCGAATATATGCTAGATAACTGATTTGTTGGGATATCAAAGGTGGAAATGTCCACACCCTTGGTCCAATAGGTGTGAAAATAAAAGGGAGCCTAATGTCCCGATAGTTTGACAAGGCATGAGCGTTAAAGGTTTATGTCAGGATGTTAGAGGCTTTCATGTTCTCTCTTATGGGCATGAAATTAAGGTTTAGATTGATGGTCTATAGGCCCAACAAGTGCAAAGAAAGTATTGGTAATGACTCAAATCTTATTTGAGGTTTGTGAATATTAATTCCTAAATCATTCAAAGGTCTACTAAAGTAGAATGCAAATGTTTTAAAGGCTATAAATGTTCAATGGTGCACTTCTCCTCCATTCGCTCCATCAATTCATATTAATGGAGGTGACTTACCTAATTACCAAAAATAAATGAAGGTTTCCTCCATCAATCTAAAGTGCCCATTTTTAGTAGGGTTTATCTCTAGCTATGAATTTTATGATGCTACATTGTAGCAATTATAATTTGATGCCATGCAAGTGTTAAAGCTTGATTGGGGATAATTTTAAAAGGAGGCTATTTGGTTGTAGTCTCCAAATGCTATAAATTTGTAAGGTAACCATTAGAGCCAAGTCCAATTTTCTTCGAGCGATTACAAACTTATGAGATCAAAGGAGATCAATAATTTAAGTGGATTTTTTTTGCAGAATATCTCTAAGGGATTAGGTATACATTCACGAAGGTTTCTTGGTCACAATTAGAGATTTTATCATGTCACACTTGTTGGAACAAATGTAATATAGTTCAAATGAATGTAACAACATTTTAAAAATCTTGCAAGTATTTTAACAATATCTCATTCTACATATGAATATATGAAGTTACGTCATGGTTAATAAGTATGCTTACTTACAAAACTACATGATCTTTTTTATATGCAAATACATAGCACCACATTATTTTATTATATTTTATTCTTTTCCCAATATGAGGTTAATTTGTTGCTCAATAGATAGTCACCAATATCACCTTTAATTAAAAAAACATAAATCAATGGTTTAGTAGTAGGTAAGGCCTTCTTGTGCACCCATGGTTGTTAATATAACCAAGTAATTATTCTTAAGTGAATATTTAGTAGATATATTTCATGTGGGTTATGTTTGCACAATTGTATTAGATATATAGGGGTTATATGCAACCAATCTATCTTGACTTGGAGAAAAATTTTGAAGTTAATATTGTAGTTTATTTTGGTTGTAGTTGTTTTTGGTTGTCTTTTTTGTTTGATCTAAATACCTATTGATTTTTACCCTTAAAAAAACTTCTTGAGTATAAGTTGAGATCAAAGAGTAAGAGAGATAACCCACTCTCATAGAGTTGGCCTTTAACCCCCCATATTTTGTAGATTAGAAAATTTCAATTACATGATGAAAACCTTGACCTTAAGAGTGAAATTCAATTCTAGGAAATGGAATAATGATTTTGGGACCCAACACTAGTAAAACAAAAAAATTATGGATATTTTCTCCACAATAGTCTTCTAATACTATATAAATTATTCTATAGAAACTAAATATTTTTTATATAATTTTTCCCACAATATTCTTTTAGTTGTCATTTAAGATTATTTGTAACAATTAAAAGTTCTATAAAAACACTTATAATTATTAAGTAATTGTTGTGGAAAGTTGCTCATAATATAAATATATTTTTTACAAAAAGTCATTCACATCAAAAATTAACTTGCTACATAAATTCATACACAATAGTTGCATATTTTAGTGGAAAGTATTTCACAATAGTTAAATAAGTTGAAGTTATTCTCACATGGAAATACACATTCAAATGAGTTAGATGAGTTTTGATTGCAAAAGTATTATAGGGAATGGTGATCTTTCTATCCAATAGACTTTCAAATTTAACAACTCTTTTAGAGTTTTGTAAGGAATTATAAACACACTTCAAGTATGAAATAAAAGGGAAAAATGTGTTCTTGCATTTATTGGTTTTCGGATATGGAAGGAAGATACATAGCTGCAAGAGTACATGACATGAGAATATTGAAATCTAATAAAATAAGGAGCATGAATCACATCATGGAGAATACATGTGTTGACTATAATTTTAAAAGAATGGCATTGATATATGATTGGCAAAGAACTAGATACAGTAATATTATATTGAATGATCTTAGAGTGCAATGGTTGCAAAATTATATATATATTAATCTACATGCAAAATGCTTAAAGGAATTGAAGATGCACCTCAATTCATTGTTAGGGTTAATAACATAGAAAATACAATATTATTTTTGGAATAAGAAGAATCATAACAATTTCAACTTAAGAAGAAAAAGGAAATATGAAGAGACGGCAATGTAAAGAGTCAATTTAAATGTGAAGTGACAATAGCCTAGGTGTTAAAAAACTAATCTTTAAATTAAATTTTTAATAATGAGTTCAGGGAGGCTCTGGGGAGAAAAAGGAGAGTTTTCTTTGGTAAAGAGACTCTTGGAGACAAAGGGAAACTCTTGATGGGAGTATCTTAATTATCACTATTCATGGTGATTTCTATATTGTTGGGTATCCAGTATTCAAAATGATTAAATAAATTAAATTTCAATAAGAAAACCTACATACAAGTTACCCTTGCAAAGTTTTGGTGTAGATGAGGTATATTATTTAATTGGTTTATCATTTAGGCTTGGTCAAATTTACTTAGGGAATTTTTAATTTATCTCGCATTGGTCGTATTTTTTTCTCATGGTGGCCACTATTTAAAAGTCATTTTTTTTACCATACCATGCACGTGTATGACATCCATATTTTGACTTAAATTATCATATACCTTATTTATTCTCACCTCTCATTCTCATATTAGCATATTTAGATGATCAAGAGAATAAAAAAAGGTTGAAAGAAATACTACATTTTGGAGGATTCCTTTTTTGACTTGTTGGTTTTAGGTGTACTATAGAGTTTTTTGGAGAAATTTGTTATAGAATATTTGATAAAATCAAACTTATCTTTTGTTGCATCTTAGTTGGACACTAGACATCAAATTTATAAAAGGTTTCATTTGGTAACTGCTTTTCAGATCTAAAGGGTAGTTGTCACTTCATAATATTTTGGGTGAAATTTGATCTTGCCATTATATCTAAAAGGATAAAAACCTACAAATTAGTTGTACAATCATTAATTTTGGACAAAATTATTAGGTGAGTGTAGTGTAGAAAATTGTATTCCTTTACAATTTCACACTATGTTTGGGTCCCTTAATTTATTGGACTTAATTAAGCTCCTAATTTTCCAAATTATGAATTCCAAAGCCTTATTTTTCTCATTTTCTGAAAGGAGGACATACATTCAATACATGAAATCAATAATTAAATCACAATGGAAAATGTGTCTTGGACTTATAGGCTAGGACCCATTCTCCCATGGGAATGTTGACCCATTTGACATTGCTTGGTTTTTGGCATTGATGTCAAGTTGGGATTTTACCTTGATACATTTGAAAGGCATGAGATGTTATTATTCCTTGGTTAGTATTTGATGACATATGGATAGAATTGTTTTCAAAAAGTTATTATGGTCTTGGTCTTTACTTAGTACTTTGTACACTTTAGCCTTAGACTAACACAAGGCATTGGTCATTATAATGTTTGATTACATTCATGAAAAATAAACAAAGCTATGATGTAGAACACCGACACAATGATGCGTGGATTTTATTTTGCAAAGTAAAAAGATATAGTGGATATACTTCAATATCATTTTTCTCTAAACAATTAATCATTTGGTAAAACTCAAGGCAGTTGTGTTGGCCAACTTAGGGCTTGAAGGGAACATGAAAAATGGTGGTTTGGCAACTGTAATGTGATGGAAACAGTTTTAGGTGGTTTACTGGCATCCACAAGGTTCAATGGACTTCATCTTTTCTTGTTGGAAAACATGGTAACATATTTTGTTGAAACCCTAGTATGGTATTTGCATTCATTTTTGCATAATCTAGAAAATGTTCTTGTTTCAAAGTCAAAGGTTGGGAACTAGTGTTTACAAAGGACCTTAGTGTATATAGTTGTTGCATTTGAAATTGGTTGGTTTTTTTCTTGTTCGACTTATACTCTTGACTGTCAAGTTTTTAAAGTCTTTATTGTTGTTCCCAATGTATTTCCATATGCATACAAGTTGACAAGAGTTTGGTCTTTGAATCTCATATGTGTCAATTGTGGTACAATTTTGACTTGGGCATATTCTTTTAGTCACACATATGTCTATCATTTTGGTTTATACATTACCCATTACTAGGGCACACCATGGAAGTATTGTGTTTCATTTGGTGTTGTTTAGGGCATGGTTTTGTCACAAATACATTGTTGTTTTTAAAGTGTAAATTAAGGTTTATTGATTGCATTGGTGTGGGGTATTTTGTGTAGTTTGCATACCCTAGTTAATACACAATATTGACCATATACAAGTGTGTGTTACATATGTTTAAAATGCACAATGTTTATTTTATCAACAATAGTTTAAGTGGCTGGAAATGCTACTCCATGGTGATATTTGAAAATAGGTATGGATGGTTATGTTGGCAGGTTGTGAAGGAAGTTACATACACAATTTTTTCGATGATGAAAGATGACATTTTTTGAATGTTATAAAAGTAGTGGCATTCACTGTGCAAGGTTCAATGGATTGCATAGTGATATCATACTTTGATAAGAGTCATTATTGTTGAGAAAAATACTGAAATATGTTTTGTAAAAGTTGTATGCAAAAGTAGTGAAAGATAAATTAATATGTTTTATGTTTTATAGGTTTCAGTCTCAATGAACCTTTAGGACATGAAATGCATTAGTTCTGAGAGTTGTAATGTATTGTAGTGAAATAGAGAAACCCTCTGTCTTTTATTCTTTCAAAATTTACAAAATGTTGTAAGGTTAGGTCAGTGAGACAAAGATAACCTTTTTGCCAGTGAGGCACATTTTTTGTTGCTAGTGAGGTATTATGTGTAGCCAGTGAGGTAGTTGTGTTTTCTAGTGAGGCATTTTGTGTAGCTAGTGAGGAATTTTTGTAGCTAGTAAGGATTTTCCAGTGAGGCACAAAAAGAAGCAAATGAGGCTCTATAATCAATGGGATTTTATTAAGCCAGTGAGGCATTTTCCCGAGTGGTTTTTTATCCCTATGAGGGTTTTTCACTCATGAAAAATATTGTGTTATGATTCTTTTGTGGTCCATGTGATAATTATGTTTTATGCAATTTGGTCTTGTTGCTTTCTTTATCTACTTTGTAGCATTTGAGTTTTCATGTTGTTTAAAGATATGTTATTGTCTATCACATTTGGTTACACCCTTGAAATTGAACATTCAATGATGACAAAGAGAATATGTGTTTTGAAAAACTATTGAATTGAAATTGATTATTGAAACACTCATTCACACCCCCCCCCTCTCAGTGTTTCTCATACTCCAACAAGTGGTATCAAAGCTAGACCCTTGCACAAAGTTTAACCAACTTAAGGGTTCATGGTAGTGGAGTACTTGTTATGGAAAAAAGTAAAAGAAATAGAGAAAGAATAAATAACCAACAGAATGTTGAACAAGTACCAATTAAACTTAGTACAAAAGATGATTTTGTAGAGAAGAGTGTTGAAAAATAAGGAGATCACTTAGTGAGTGACTCTGAACAAGAGTATGTTGAATATGATTGTGAAATTGATTTTGAAGGTGAACTTATTTATGCCCTTAATGAGATTGAGAAAATCAAAAAAGAGAATTGGGATCTAAATTTGCAACTGGTAGAGTCTAGAAAGTTTGAAGAAACAACTTGCATGAAGCTGCAAACCAAAGTAGAAGAATTTCAAAAGATAAAGGTTGAAGTGTTGTCTCTAAGAACACAACTAGAGGAAAATTCTCTGTTAAAGGAACACACTATAAAAGATGAGTTGATTGTCAATTTGAAATTAGGGATTGAAGAAAACAAGAGGATAGCAGATATGGCAAGGTCTAATTTGGAAGTCAAAACAGTTGAATGCCAAAAGCTTGAAGGAGAAATAGTCTCTCTAAGGAAAGATCTTGAGAATGTTAGAAATCAGTTAGAAAACAATCAAAAAATTGATGAGAGCACCAACAAATTGAATGAGATGTTAAGTAAGTAGAAACATCATAAGGATGTTATTGGTTTGGGCTTTGTAGAAGGACAGAGTTCTAGACTCAAAAAAACACCAAGAAAGAAGATAGATTTAAATTATCATATTGTTGCCCCTAAGACTGTTGATAGTAGACAGTTCAAGGACATCAACACAGGAAGAAGAAGTAGAGAAAACCAGTTCACAGGATCTCCACCTACTTGGTAGGATCAATCAGTAAGGTACACTTATTCATTTCATGGTTATTGTTATTTATGTAATGGTTATGGGTATAAAGCAAGCTATTGTAGAAGAAGGTCTAAAAGGATTCAATATGAATTCTCTGAGAATATGAATGTAACATGTTATAAATGTCATAACCATGGTCATGTTGCAAAGCACTATAGAACTAGGTTAGAGAAACCAGAGAAGAAAGTTTGGAGAAGGAAACATCCCAAGAATACAAGCATTCAAAAGGTTTGGAGAAGAAAGTAAAACCAGGAGAAGGATGAGTCTAAGCTTGTGCATACTACACAAGTGACATCTGTAAATGCATAAAAGGAGCTTGAGTTGAGGGGGAGATGTTTTTAGAGGTATTATTCAAACCCCTTAAATAGCAATAAAGATTGTGTCTCTATAGTAAATTGGTTTTTTTTGGTTCAAAAGTTGGTGATAGTCCTTTTTTGATCTTTGAAGTCAATATAGAGCTCATACTTCTTCATGACAGTGTTAGTGGTTGTGCAAAGGTATTTGTTTCTTTGTTACTAGGTGATTGTAATGTAAATGAATTACTTCTAAAAGATCATTGATGTTTGTCCTTAATGCAACAAAAGTACTTTATGGTTTCTTATTTTGATATGTTACAAAGGAGAAAAGGGTAGATCAGTCAAAGAGAGTAGGAATCACAAGTCTTAAAGGCTTGAGGGATAGATTTGATCTTTGGTTTCAAATATAAGGATTACTATTTGTAGTTGGTTTTCATTCTTGTCAAGTTATTTTAGTCACGGAGCAAGTTTCAAGATGGTAAGTGAACAACATGGAATAATCATTCAACTTAGACTCTTCTCTCTTGGCTCCATTGGATGGGTATGAGTATTCTTGATGCAAGGAAACTCCTGAAGGTAGTTGATAGAGATTGATTGTACATTCCTTGATGAGATAGAGTCAAATGTTTTGAAACTTTGACATATATAGTGCAGAGGAAATATATGTATTTTGGTTGACAGTTGTCTTGAAACATAGTACACTTGGAGAGTTTTGGAGAACAATGCTATGTGATGTCTTTATGGTTTTGTATTCATGAGATGCGCCTTTCTTTACATAGTAGTGTGGCATATCTAGTTACAATACCCTTGATGTTGGGTATTCCTTCTATGGAAAGTCATTTATGACTGTGAATTGGTTCTTGGCTTGGTACTAGCTTTATAGCTTGATAAGTTGACATAATAGTAAAAAGCTTGGTATAGTGTTTCTTAATGGTACAGGTTTCTTTCTTGTTCAAGAAAGTGACAAGTTTAAAAGGTCTTTATACATACCATAAAACCTTGACTATGAACAATATGCTATGGTTTATTTTTGGATATGTTTTGATGTTGTGACAGTGATTTAATGTCCTAACTATTGCCAATATATGCTAGGAGTTTTTCGCCTTGGAATTGATGTCAATTGAATTGATGTTTTCATATTGATGCTCTAATACACATGATTTGGTTTTGATGTTCACCATGAACCTGTGAGACAAGGTACAACAAAGTAATTTTTTTTAATGCCAAGAAAAGGTAAGTTCAAATGCAAATGATAGATGCAAAAGATGTCAAAGGTAAGAGTGGTTTTTCAAGTATATGCTTTAGCATATTTGTAATATGGTTTTTGTCAATGATTTGCATATTTGTGAGTTCAATTAAATTTTTCCATGATATTCATTGGATAATCCACTACACATTTTGAAGATCTCAGTGGTGTTTATGTTCACTCTTTTTAGTGACAATATTTGTTGTTCATGTGCTTGGGACTACATGTGCCAATATTGCTTGAGACAATTCAAGTGTTTTATATGGTGAGTATCAGCTTGAGTGGCAGTCCATCCAGTCATCCTTACTGCTATAGTGACAGTGAGGTTGAAATTAGCTTATGCACAGTGTTTTTGAGTTTGGAAACAGTGAACTATCATCTTTCAACATTTGGTCTTTCACCTTGGTGTAATGTAACTATCATGTTTTTAATATTCATACTATACTATTCAAGACAATTATATGCATGCATTAACTAGAGTTATGATAGTGATGTGAATAGGTTGTGTCCATGCGATTCTTCTTGGATCATGATCTAATAATAGTAATAGGCATTGTCAAGTTGACTCTCAAGGTTAGAAGAGTTTAAAGATAAGTTTTTAGTGCAAAGAGAACAGTTTTTGTCCAAGTTTAAATAGTGACTTACAAATTTCACAATATTTAAGTATCTTGCTTGGTTGGACAATCATGTTTGGTCATTGTCACAACATTTGTATTGTGAACAATAAAAATCCACTTTTGGGAAGAGAGGTATTAGTAATAACATGCTCTTTGACAGCAGTGTTTGCTGCTATTTTTTATTAACTACCTCACTCTTCTTCGTGTGCATTCTAGCCATTTCTTATTATGTTTCTTTGGAAATGACATAGTAGATTTGTTTCATGCTTCAAGGAGGAAAGGGCCTTAGAGATCAGATGATCAGTGCTCATATTGATATGTTTGATGCAATGTTAGGATTGATTTATTTTTTATAACAACTTTCCATGCTAATGTTGATTGTGTTCACCTTGTTGACAACTTACAGTGATTGCACAATGATATTTATCTGAGATGTGATGATAGGATTGATGCCTTGATAGTGTGTATGTTGCTTGAAAAATCTAATGATGCTTCACAGATACACAAAGTCGTGATGCTTGAAAGGATAGTAAATGGCTGGGATTTTGTAGGGATATTGATTTGATGTTACTCATGGTTTCAGGGGGAGTTTCATAGATCATTATTTATCCCTAGTGGTTCATTATGTTGCTATTACATTTCCATCTTCAGCTAGTTTTACTTCACAGTGTATATGTGTTGCATTGATGTTGTTATTCTCATGTTTCTGCATCATGGATATATAGTGAATATTCCATCATTTTCTGATATGGCAGTGATATTCATGGTTGGCATATATGGTTTGACAGTTTTCTGCACTATGGCAGTCATTATTACAGTGATTTATTTATGGATTCTATATTCTGCTCTAACAATATTTATTTTTCACTATGACAATAGCTTATATGGTTTGGTCAATTAGGTTCTTGATGCTTGGCTCTTCTTTACATGATACACTACTGGTAATATTATACTTTCACATTTTCTCTATCTTCTACAGTGGTTATTTGTTGCTTTTGTAACCCTTTGACCTTTGGCATTGTTTTCAAAAGGGGGAGATTAATCTAGTTTGGTTATCACATTTAGTTTGGTTAGTTGGTTATCACATTTAGTTTAAATTCATCATATGGTATTACATTCAGTTTATATTCAATTTTCACTTCAGTGCATTTGGATGGTCATTTTGGCTTTGGTTATTGACATATGGACAGTGGGTTATACAATGCAGGTTATACATGCTTATATCTATATCTTTGCAGTGGTTACTATTGACATATTGTTGGTCCAGTTTATCTTTGACAACAAGAGGATCTTGATGATATTGTTATTTCATGCTTATTACATTCAAGAATTTGGAAGTTTTTGATGCTTATACAGGTGATATTATTTCTGGAAGTGATAAGGTTTGACATCAATGCCAAAGGGGGAGTTTGTTGACCCCCTTGACATTGCTTGGTTTTTGGCATTGATGTCAAGTTGGGTTTTTACCTTGATACATTTGAAAGGCATGAGATGTTATTATTCCTTAGTTGGTATTTGATGACATATGGCTGGCATTATTTTCACAAAGTTTTTATGGTCTTGTTCTTTACTTAGCACCTGGTACACTTGAGCCTTAGATAGACACAAGGAATTAGTCATTATAATGTCTGATTACATTCATGCAAAATAAACAAAGCTATGATGTAGAAAACTAACACAATGATGTGTGGCTTTTATTTTGTAAAGTAAAAAGATATAGTGGATATACTTCGATATCATTTTTCCCTAAATAGTTAATCATTTGGTAAAACTCAAGGCAACTATGTTGGCCGACTTAGGGCTTAAAGGGAACATGAAAAATGGTGGTTTGGCGACTAGAATGTGATGGAAATGGTTTCAGGTGGCTTACTGGCATCCACAAGGTGCAATGGACTTCATCTTTGCTTGTTCGAAAACATGGTAACATATTTTGTTGAAACCCTAGTTTGGTATTTGCATTCATTTTTGCATAATCTAGAAAATCTTCTTGTTTCAAAGTCAAAGGTTGAGAACTTGTTGTGTTTACAAAGGACCTTAGTGTATATAGTTGTTTCATTTGAAATTGGTTGGTTTTTTTGTTGGTCGACTTATACTCTTGACTATCTGGTTTTGAAAGTCTTTATTGTTATTCCTAATGTGTTTCCATATACATACAAGTTGACAAGAGCTTGATCTTTGAATCTCATATGTGTCTATTGTGGTACAATGTCGACTTGCGTATTCTCTTTCAGTCACACATATGTCTATCATTTTGTTTTATACATTACCCATTACTAGGGCACGCCATGAAAGTATTGTGTTTCATTTGGTGTTGTCTAGGGCATGATTTTGTCACAAATACATTGTTGTTTGTAAAGTGTAACTAAGGTTTATTGATTGCATTGGTATGGGGTATTTTGTGTAGTTTTCTTACCCTGGTTTAGACATAATATCGACCATATACAACTGTGTGTTACATATGTTTAAAATTCACAATTTTTATTTTATCCACAACAGTTTAAGTGGCTAGAAACGCTACTCCATGGTGATATTTGAAAATAGGTATGGATGGTTATGTTGGGAGTTTGTGAAGGCAGTTAAATACACAATTTTTCTGATGATGAAAGATGACATTTTTTGAATGTTATAAAAGTAGTGTCATTCACTGTGTAGGGTTTGATGGATTACACAGTGATATCATACTCTGATAAGAGTCATTATTATTGAGTAGAATACTAAAATATGTTATGTAAAAGTTGTATTCAAAAACAGTGAAACAAAAATTGATATGTTTTATGTTTTATAGGTTCTAGTCTTAATGAACCTTTAGGACATGAAATGTATTAGTTCTGAGAGTTGTAATGCATTGTAGTGAAATGGAGAAACCCTCTATCTTTCACTCCTTCATCATTTACAAAATTTTGTAAGGTCAGGTCAGTGAGACAAAGATGACATTTTTTCCAATGAGGTTGCATTTAGCCAGTGAGGCATTATGTGTAGCTAGTGAGGCAGTTGTGTTTTCCAGTGAAGCATTTTGTGTAGCTAGTGAGGCTTTGCGAGTGATGCATTTTTGTAGCCAGTGAGGCTTTGTAATCAATGGGATTTTATTAAGCTAGTGAGGCATTTTCTCAAGTAGTTTTTTATCCCTATGAGGGTTTTTCACTCATGAAAAATATTGTGTTATGATTCTTTTTTGGTCCATGTGATAATTATGTTTTATGCAATTTTGTCTTGTTGCTTTCTTTATCTACTTTGTAGCATTTGAGTTTTCATGTTGTTTAGAGATCTCCTATTGGCTTTCACATTTGGTTAAACTCTTGAAATTGAACATTCAATTATGACAAAGAGAATATGTGTTTTAAAAAACTATTGAATTGAAATTGATTATTGAAACACTAATTCACCCCCCTCTCAATGTTTCTTGTACTCCAACAAGTGGTATCAGAGTCGGAACCTTGCACAAAGTTTAACCAACTTAAGGGTTCCTGGTAGGGAGTACTCGTTATGGAGAAAAGTAAAAGAAACAAAGAAAGAAGAAATACCTAGCAGAATGTTGAACAAGTACCAATTAAACTTAGTACAAAAGATGATTTTGTAGAGAAGAGTGTTGACAAAGAAGGAGATCACTTAGTGAGTGATTTTGAACGAGAGTATGTTGAAAATGATTGTGAAATTGATTTTGAAGGTGAACTTATTTATGCCCTTAATGAGATTGAGAAACTCATAAAGGAGAATTGGGCTCTAAAGTTGCAACTAGTAGAGTCTAGAAAAGTTGAAGAAACAACTTGCATGAAGCTACAAACCAAATTAGAATATTGTCAAAAGATAGAGGTTGAAGTGTTGTCTCTAAGAACACAACTAGAAGAAAATTCTTCGTTGAAGGAACACACTGTAAAAGATAAGTTGATTGTGAATATGAAATTAAGGATTGAAGAAAACAAGGGGATAGCAGATATGAAAAGGTTTGATTTGGAAGTCAAAACAGTTGAATTCCAAAAGCTTGAAGGAGAAATAGTCTCTCTAAGGAAAGATCTTGAGAATGTTAGAAAACTGTTAGAAAAGAAATAGTAGACAGTTCAAGTACATAAATAGAGGAAGAAGTAGAGCCAACTGGTTCACAGGATCTCCACCTAATTGGAAAGATCAACAAGTGAGATACAATTATTCATTTTGTGGTTATTGTTATTTATGTAATGGTTATGGGCATAAAGCAAGCTATTGCAGAATAAGGTCTAAAAGGAGTCAATATGCATTCTCTAAGAATATGAATGTAACATGTTATAAATGTCATAACCATGGTCATGTTGCAAAGCACTGTAGAACTAGGTTTGAGAAACCAAAGAAGAAAGTTTGGAGAAGGAAGCATCCCAAGAAGACAAGCTTTTAGAAGGTTTGGAGAAGAAAGTAAAACTAGGAGAAGGATGAGTCTAAGCTTGTGCATACTGCACAAGTGACATCTGTAAGTGCATAAAAGGAGCTTGAGTTGAGGGGGAGATGCTTTTAGAGGTATGATTCAAAGCCCTTAGATAACAATAAAGAGGTTGTGTCTCTGCAGTAAATTGGTGTTTTTTGGTTCAAAAGTTGGTGATAGTCCTTGTTTGATCTTTGAAATGAATATAAAACTCATACTTCTTCATGACAGTGTTAGTGGTTGTGCAAAGGTATTTTTTTCTTTGTTACTAGGTGATTTTAATGTAAATGAATTGCTTCTAAAACATTATTGATGTTTGTCCTTAATGCAACAAAGGTCCTTTATGGTTTCTTATTTTGATATGTTACAAAGGAGAAAAGGGTAGATCAGTCAAAGAGAGTAGGAATCACAAGTCTTAAAGGCTTGAAGGATAGATTTGATCTTTGGTTTCAAATATAAGGATTACTATTTGCAGTTGGTTTTCATTCTTGTCAAGTGATTTTAGTCACGAAGCAAGTGTCAAGATGGTAAGTGAACAACATGGAACAATCATTCAACTTAGACTTGTCTCTCT
Organism: Sequoia sempervirens; assembly: GCA_007258455.2. Taxonomy (NCBI): domain Eukaryota; kingdom Viridiplantae; phylum Streptophyta; class Pinopsida; order Cupressales; family Cupressaceae; genus Sequoia; species Sequoia sempervirens. The sequence goes on from VDFB02344200.1 coordinate 56,306, forward strand.
TTTCTCCATTGGATGGGTATGAGTATTCTTGATGCAAGGCAGCTCTTGAAGGTAGTTGATAGAGATTGATTGTACATTCCTTGATGAGATAAAGTAAAATGGTGTGAAACTTTGACATATAGTGCAAAGGAAATATATGTTTTTGTTGACAATTGTCTTGAAACATAGTACACTTGGAGAGTTTTGGAGAACAATGTTATGTGATGTCTTTATGGTTTTGTATTCATGGGATGTATCTTTCTTTACACATAAGTGTGGTATATCTAGTTATAATACCCTTGATGTTGGGTATTCCTTTTGTGGATAGCCATTTATGACTGTGAATTGGTGCTTGGCTTGGTACTAGCTTTATAACTTGATGAGTTGATAGAATAGTAAAATGCCTGGTATAGTGTTTCTTAATGGTACAGGCTTCTTTCCCATTCAAGCAAGTGACAAGTTTAAAAGTTCTTTATACATACCATAAAACCTTGGCTATGAACAATGTGCTATGGTTTATTTTTGGATATGTTTTGATGTTGTGATAGTGATTTAATGTCCTGATTGTTGTCAATATATGCTAGGAGTTTTTCACCTTGGAATTGATGTTTTGGTATTGATGCTCTAATACACATGATTTGGTCTTGATGTTCACCATGAACTTGTGAGACATGGTACAACAAAGTAAATTTTTATAATGCCAAGGCAAGGTAAGTTCAGATGCAAATGATAGATATACAAGATGTCAAAGGTAAAAGTGGTTTTTCAAGTATATGCTTTAGCACATTTGTAATATGGTTTTTGTCAATGATTTGCATATTTGTGATTTCAGTTAGAGTTTACCATGATATTCATTGAATAATCCACTACACATTCTAAAGATCTCAGTGGTGTTTATGTTCACTCTATGTAGTGACAGTATTCGTTGTTCATGTGCTTGTAACTACATGTGCTAATATTCCTTGAGACAATTCAAGTGTTTCATATGATGAGTATCAGTTTGAGTGGTAGTCCATCCAGTCATCCTTGCTGCTACAATGACAGTGAGGTTGAAATTAGCTTATGCACAATGTTTTTGAGTTTGGGAACAGTGAACTATCATCTTTGAACATTTGGTCTTACAACTTGGTGTAATGTAACTGTCATGTTTTTAATATTCATACTATAATGTTCAAGACAATGATATGCATGCATTAACTAGAGTTATGACAGTGATGTGAATAGGTTGTGTTCATGTGATTCTTCTTGGATCATGATCTATTAACTATAATAAGCATTTTCATGTTGACTCTCAAGGTTAGAAGAGTGTAAATATAAGTTTTCAGTGCAAGGAGAACATTTTTTATCCAAGTTTAAATAGTGACTCACAACTTTCACAATATTTAACTATCTTGCTTGGTTAGACAGTGTGTTTGATCATTGTGACAACATTTGTATTGTGAACAATAAACATCCACTTTTGGGAAGAGAGGTATCAGTAATAACATGTTCTTTAACAATAGTTTTTGTTGTTGCTTTTTTCTTGACTACCTCATTCTTCTTCATGTGCAATTGTATCCATTTCTTATTGTGTTTCTTAGCAAGACATAGTAGAGTTTTTTCATGCTTCAAGGAGGACAGTTTCTTAGAGATTAGATGATCGGTGCTCATATTGATATGTTTGATGCAATGTTAGGATTGATTTCTTTTTATAACAACATTCCATGCTAATGTTGACTTTGCTCACCTTGTTGACAGTTTACAGTTATTGTGCAATGATATTTATCTGAGATTGTTGGAGTAAAGGAAACACTGAGAGGGGGGCGGTGAATCAGTGTTTCAATAAACAATTGCAATTTCAAAATTTTTTCAAAGCACAAAATTTCTTTATAATCATGAAAAGTTCAGTTTCAAGAATGTGCTCAAATGTGACAACCAATATCAAATCTTTAAACCACATGAAGAACTCAAAAGATGCATAACACAAAAGAACCATAACACAATATTTTCATGAGTGGAAAACCCTCATAGGAATAAAATACCACTTAGGAAAATGCCTCACTAGCTTATTAAATTCCTAGTGATTATAGAGCCTCACTGGCTACTTTTTATGCCTCGCTGGAAAAGCCTCACTGGCTACATAAAATGCCTCACTAGAAAAGCCTCACTAGCTACACAATTGCCTCATTGGAAAAAACAACTGCCTCACTATCATTCATAGTAGCCTCACTGAATTTCATGGTAATAACTACCTCACTGGAAAGATACAACCTCACTGGCAAAAGGTCAATTTTTTTCTCACTGACATGACCTTACAACATTCTCTAAATCTTGAAACAATAAAAGATAGAGGGTTTTGTTGTTTCACTATAAAGCATTTCTTGATTATCTCATGTTCATTTGAGACTCAAGAATTTGAACGTATAAACAATTACAATCTGTACTTAAAGTGCCTTCTTACTGCTCATCACAAACTTCTTCATCAAATGCTTCAGCATGATTATAACAATAAACACAATTCATATAACATGGCTATGTGATATCAGCATGATAACCAACCAACTGCAGTATAAGGTTTTGAAAGAAACCTCTCTTTATAGAACAAATTAATCATAACATCTGAAGCAAAAAGATTCTAGCAATCTAAATCTCCAACTCACAATGTAACAGCATTTTAAAATGCCCATTTTCATGAAACTAAGGTTTCAAGAGAAACCTCTACATTCAAAGCATAATGAGCATAAAACAATTGAACACTGATTCTTACTTTCTCAAAATTTTCAGTGCACTCTCTAACCATAAGTCATGATCAAACATCTGAAATATATAGCAATGAAGAACCCACCACAATTCAATAATGCCATACCTTGATTTAGAACTGAATGCATAACTGAAAAAAACTAACAGATTTCAACTACACAAACCATTGTATCTTCAAATTTTCCATGGCCACCACAGACAAAGAAATCTTGGTCAGTTTTTTGTCCTCCAAACTTCTTCCAATCCCTAAGTCGGTTGTGAACAAATGATGCCTTTTATTTGCAAAAATGATGACATTTAGGGCACAACTATGTCGATATACCTTTTCCAATGAAACTCTCACAACCACTAATCATTATGCCAATTACATTTTATTTACATGAGAGTAATCAAATACTTCAACCTTTATGTCTCATAATCACCAATGCACAAAAACTATATGTCGGTTAAAGCTATAATATGCCAATCAACCAAGTTCACTATAATCATTTCTTTGGCCAATGTAGTGAAACCTTTTAATCTTCCTTAGCAATAGTCAATGAAACCATGATAAAGTTCCCTTTTCACAAATATGCATTATGTCTTCAAATGTATCAAAGATTAAGACAAGTCTCATGTAGCAATGATGTCCCAAAGCCCCTGAATAAATGTTACCTCAACATCAAAAATAACTATAGATGTTAGACACCATGTATCAATGTGTCCAAAGAACTATAAGCACATAAATTATTTATGCCTCAATGAATTATCAATGCTCATACAAAGTCAACCAAACCAAGTTGTCTCATATCCTTCATTAAAGTGCCAAAGTAATGAGAGCATCTCAATATATGCCACTTATGTGTATTCCAAGGTAAACACTTGACATTAATGCCAAAACTAGTGTCAAAGGGGTCAACAAACTCCCCCTTTGGAATTGATGTCAAACCTACCAAAGAACCTAAAAGAATAGCACCTGTAGAAGCACCCTGTCAAAGAAAGAATAGCACCATGAACCCGTGCATCAAAATTTGAATATCATGAACCATGTATCAAATGCTATTCTCCCCCTTTTAACAACAATGCCAAAGGTCAAATTGGTGGTAAACCAACAAATACCTATCCAAGAATTTCAAACTGCTATCACAGTGGAAACAAGCACTGTCAGATCTGAAAAAAGAAACCTAAAAGTAGAGCACCGCATAAGAAATCATAGAACTGCCATAGCATGAAAATGTAAATGTCATTGTTTCTAACATACTGTGATCACTAGACAAGAACCCAAACATCCATTATCCATGACTGAGATAAGATCAAACATCTAATATTGTGGTCTACTTTCACTTAGCATACAAACCTTGGCTTCTAATCAACATCTACAACATTATACTTTTGAACTTGAACATCATCATGAAAGGCCATCAAGTACCAAATTCAAATGTAAAATGAGAGAGAAACTCATATCAAACCACTGTCATTAATCAAAAATAAGGTCATTGTCATCCAACAAAGTACAAGCAAGGTCACACCAGTATGTGTTTGTGAAACCAAAACAACTTTTTTGTCAACTATCACTCACACTTAAGA
>VDFB02344200.1:60689-99439 GCA_007258455.2 Sequoia sempervirens
GTTGCTCACAGATGGATTGAAACCACACCCACCCTATGGTCGTTGGTGGAGTCTATTATCTATGCCCCCATGGACAACTGAACTCATCTTATAAAAAGGTAACCCCTTGGTCTGAACTATCTGTCTGCATTAGTGAACTGGTTTGGCCGTTTCTGCATTGCAATGATTTATGCTTGTTTTGTGAGAAAGAGTTGGTTTATTAAGCATGGCCGGCAGCAAAAGTTTTCCCAATGGGCAAAGAGGCTAGATAGTGAAAATCCCATATTAGTTTATGCTATTTGAATTTCTCCGCCCTACTAACATCAGTAGCGGTTGTTTGTTCCTTGTGGACATTGGCAAGTGTGTGTTGATATCAAGTGAGCTAATACAAGTTTGTAGTTACAACTTACAAGCATTTTAAGCCAAAGTGGCATATTCTATGAGTTGAAGATTTCACACCACTAAAATATGCTTCTGCGTTTGTGTTGTGGCATGTTAGCAATTGTAACTAATTTAAAATGAATCCAAACTGTTGTTTTAAAAGAATTTTTTTGTTGCAAGTTAAGTGATTGATTTTTCTCTTTAAAATTGGTATTCTAATAATTAAAGTGAAGGTGCCAGTAATTGGAGGGTGAAGTTCTTGTGTGGAAATGATAGAATCTATTATAATTGTGTACAATGCTTGATATAGTGTTGGATGACGTTTGGTCATGTTGGGGACAATTGTTCTTTTCTGCACTAATAAACCCTAAAGCGCTTCGATTTTTTCAATTCAGTTCTATTGTCAATATCAGAAATAACAACTCCACTTTAGGTAGAACAACTTTAGGTTAAACTCCAACGATGCACTGCATTTCTATATTTTGTAACGGTGAAGAAATAACAATACAAATTAGTGCTAGCTTTAACGTATGCTTATCTTTTTCAATTGGTCTTTATAATGTTTTTCTTTTAGTTTCATTTTATGTATGATATTACTTGTGGACTAGTGAATTTTTGAGATGGTTTGCATAATAATCAATAGATTTTGAAAATGGAAAAAATGTATTCTCCATTTTAATTGATAAAAATACATGGTACTGGCTTAAGCCTTTTGACAGTGAAGCCGAGAAGAATTTCCCTAGGTATGGTCGCTTTCTATTAGTAAGGGATGTGATTTGGATACTGGACTTTTACATCTTGTTGCATGATAAAAATGAGCAGCTCCACTTGATTTTGTAGATACAAGAGTTCTGGTGTTTTAGAGTAGAGTTTTTAACAAAAGGATGCCTGCTCTTCACGAGTGGGACAGAGATTTTTAAAAACTTGCTTCACCTCTGGAGAGAAAATCTTTGTATGTTTGAACCTTGGTGTAACTTTTTCTATACTACCAGAATAAATTTTGAGAGACATGAAGTTGATGTGAGTGCATTTAGTTATTGCTCTTTCAGGTATATTTTCACTGCCATCTTATGATACTTTTTTTGCATTGTAGTATGTGTCAATTTATAAGATGATTATGTTACTTGAGAGTTTTCATACAGCTACGATGTTGCAGTTTTTTTTTTAATTAGATACATGAAGTTGATGTGAGTGCATTTAGTTATTGCTCTTTCAGGTATATTTTCACTGCCATCTTATGATACTTTTTTTGCATTGTAGTATGTGTCAATTTATAAGATGATTATGTTACTTGAGAGTTTTCATACAGCTACGATGTTGCAGTTTTTTTTTTAATTAGATAATAATGTGTGGAATATGTTATTGTTATAGGGAGTAGCTCTTGGAGTGTAGCTAACAGTTATATGGTACATTGTTATAAAGTGCACATAATGGGGGCACAACTATCTGTTGTGCATTTCTAAGCATGTTAATTTTATATATTGATCAAAACTTTAATGGCACTACAACCAATGGAGCTGTTGAGAATTGTATAGGAGTATTTAACCTGTTTGTGTAGGAGTATGATTTCTTGTTGTAAATTGTAAAGTGGGGATAATTGGTGTTAGGCTATTCTTCATTGGGGTGTAAACGAACGAATGATATATTGAAAGGTCAATTTGAGAGTACGCCCCCTTAGTTGGTATGAGTTTTTTTCATTCAATGAATCCAGAAGCAATCCTAGTATTATAATATGCCCATTGTTTGACATAATTGTGTGTGGGACCGTGTGGGACCAAGAGGCAAGTTGTATTTATTGTAGAGTGACGTTTCAAGACAACCAATTAGTGACTTTGGAAATCATTTCAATTGTTAAAAATGACCTGCATAATTCTTTCGTCAATTACAATATAGTTTTTTATGATGAGCTTGATCCTTGTGATAGATACTAGTGAAGTGGGTCATTTTTTCTGAATGATGTATTTGTTTGATTTGATGGGCTCAAAGATACTTATTGTTCTGAATATAGAGTATGCTCAGTGCTGCATTACCGAATAACATGATCATTGTGTTATACACCATTTCATTCTGATAAGCTCATTTTACATTGAGGCTCAATTTTGTCTCTACTTAAACAAGGAACTTTTGTGTTCTGGCTGTATACGTGGGAAGAGTAACATGTTCATAAATATGTGTATATTTCGATTTCATTGAAGTTCAAAAAACCTGAAAGTTTGATTAACTCAGAAAAGCATATATGGATATCTACAATGCTTAGAGGTGGGGGATGGCTCCATTATAAGCTTTCACAGAATCCCGTTGCCTCCTATCCTAAGCGGAGAGCTATTTTTGTATGAAAAGTAATTTGTGTAAACTTTTCTTATAATTTCTGTATATTTTTCTCATTTCATTACCTTGGAAGGGAGGTAGTTGAGAGTACGTCATAGTCAATGTAACGGGATTTTGTAAGTTGGGTAAGTAAGCACATGGAAAGGCAGGTGAGTGAATGGTAGATGTGAGGCAGCAGTTAGTTGTCCCATAGAATAAAGTATCGTGTACAAGCAGCTAGTCACATCTAGCTTTTCACTACTTTTGATAATACCTTATGTAACTACTTTTCATTGAAAATCTCTGCACACAGATTTAATTATTCATTTGATCTAAACGTGTACCAACTCTCTCTCGTTTTTTTTTTCTTCTTTAAAGATTTGTAAAATTCTTTCAATTTTCATTTAATGATAACTTTTAAAGGTTTCAAATTTATATTTTTGTGATAAGACCTCTATTTTATTTTTAATTTGGAGTTTAACTTCATTTAGATGTTAGTTGTCATTTCTTTGTAATTAGAGTAGAAATAAACGACTTTTTTTTAACAAATTTGAACTATTGACATATTTTTAGCTATTATATTTGGGTCAATAGTCATGACAAAAGTATATATTTTTAATCATCTATGACCATTTTATATTTGTTTCCCATTAAAAGGTTGATAGTTGCTTTGGGTTTGGGATGTTAACAATAAGAGATCCATAAATGTTTGATGGTGCTATTAGTTGGATGAGAAAGTCATAGGCCATGGTAGCTATACATATTTGTAAGAAAACCTTCTAACTTAAGTCATTGTGTTTAGATTGGAGTTGAGTCTAGGAACTATTATAGTTTGTGCGATAGTTAAAGTGTCTTATGTCTAGTAAAGAAGTTGACCTTTCATGTGAGGACAAAGCATATTGATGTCTAATATTATTTTATTCATTGCATGGTTGAGGATGGTGTTGGAGAAAGTTGACACTTTGCATAATGTTACAAAATTATTGATGAAGCAAGAGAGCATATAAATTTTTAGAGGGTGCGTAGCAATTAGTTCAAAACTATTGTACTCTTTGATTTCACAAGTTGTTTGACAAGTGAGAGAATGTTAGGAAATGTTTCTTAACTTTGCTCTTAATGTTGACTAAATGAAAAATGTAGTTTTTGGATTTTGAAACAAAAAAATTCAAATTTTGAGCTATAGATTATTTTTGGGCAAAATATATAATTTTGGGTTGCTCAAAATCTTTTTTTGGGAATGCTTGTTAGCTTTATAACTTTTAAAAGGGCTCTAATGGCCTCCTCAATTTGAAATTATGGTGTCCAACTTTGGCTTCTTGCATTGAAAATGTAAAAATTATGACATGCATAAATATTATAAGTGGGAGACATACTTGATCAATTTATAATGCATTTTACAACACATCATAAGGTATCTTTGAATGGAGTTAAATAAGCCAAAATAGAAGTTGCAATTGATGTGTTTATGACATGTGGAAGGAATATGTTATTTTTGTTGTGGATTCATTTGGAATTGTGGTGATGGTTTTCAAATTAGGTATTTGGGTGCCACTTATTTGGATGGTGTTAGTTCACGTTTTTGTAATTACTATTTAATAGTTTCATATGCTACTATTTATTGGGTGTTTGAGATGAAGTTCTTTATAGTAAGTTTGTAGGTATTGTTATGCTATTAGAATTTCTCTAGATTCTTGGTTGAAGATACTTTTGTAAAAGGTTTTCTTTGCAAGTGTATTGTAACCATAATTAAATTATTGAATAATTCAATGAGTTGTTTTGGAGTGGGGGTTTTCTCTTGAAAGGGTTTTCCCCACAAACACCTACGTCGTCGTATGATTTTCTTTATGTTTTATGTGTTTCTCCTTATGTAATTGTAAAGATTTAAAATTTTTACAATACTCTCTTTCAAGATTATTTTTGGAAGCATTTAGACATACCTTGCTTCCTTTGATGGTCCACACAATCCTTACATATATTCTTTTATTTTTGTGTAATATTGAAATGGGGTCCAAGGGTGACAACGACCAATGGGTGTAAGAGGTTTGTAGGGTTGAAGGGGTAGTGACCCCTCACAGTCTAGCGACACAACCTCCTTGTCATGCTTATATTGTGATATAGGTGAGCATAAATCTATTACCAAGGAGGCATTAAACACATGGGCTAAATATCTCAAAAATATCATGCCATGAAAAAGATTATAGGCTATCAATGAATCTACAATTTATATTGCCCTATTGATCAAATGAATTTAATTTCCTTCTTGGGGTAATAAGCACATGCACTCTAGAATCTTTACACATTTCAAAGTTTCTTTATACCAATTGTTAATTAATAAACAATCAAATGATTGAACAATTTTTTTGGATCATGTAGAGAGTCTAAATGAAATGTGCTTATACTTTATAGAAATGAAATTACAACTATTAGATTAAGAGGAAATTGAAATGTGTGAAATAAAGATTTTTTTATTCACATATTTGGGGAGGAAAAGGCTTAAAGATTAAGTAATGCAAGTTGATTCACTTTTTAAATGTAGATTTTTCTACAAAGTTTATCTAAAAATTAAAGATTAAGAAGAAGAATACCTTTACCAAATAAATACACATTATTAGGCACTTTCAATACATACACAAATCACCACATTTATCTATTGATCACATAGGTGGACGTTCTTTTTCGTATCCCATCTTATAACAACACTAAAAGAGTCATTGAGATCATTATATAAAACAACTTATTAGATTAAACAAGATTTTATTTTTTTATCCATGTAAATATTGGAAATTAATATTAGTACATGAAATCTACATTTTTTTGTCTTCACAATCATTTGATTTGAGGCCTCATATGCCTTAGGTTTTAGAGGGAACGATAATTAAGAACACAGAGCCATGTTTGATGGTCTTGTTGCCACAATATGGTATAAGGTTTGTCTAGAACTTAATCTACGCTATGAGGCCACAACACAATGCTTGAAAACCTAATTGTATTCAATTTCTAGGTGACATTTTTAAATGTTAATTTCAAAGCAAAAATTACTCCAAAAGCAAGTGGGAATTTAATAGAAATGATGATATGGCCCACAAAGAGCAGGAATATAACATTAATGATGAATATAATATAAGTTTGTGATGTGTATTATAAATTTTAAGCAATTAGGTTCCAATCACACATCATTTATTGTGGCAAAACAAATCAATTTAAAGTTTAATAAAACAATGCTTAAATGATTTAAACATTATTTCAAAACTTCATTTATTTATTTATAAAAATGTTGCAATTTAGTTCCCCTTATAGCTTGTTCTATTCATAAAAAATGGAGTTATCAATTGGAAGTATACACCACTAAAAAAATTTATGTAGCGTACAAGGTTTGGAATTAAAATTTATTAATCTTGGTTCAAGAGTTAAAGCCTAGGGTTTAGAGTTCAAGGTTTAAAGTTTAAGGTTTGAGGTTCACATTCAAGTTTCAACTTTCGAAGTTAGGAGGTACATCCAATATTCAACATTGAGATTTAGTGGTTTGTGTTAAGTGCTCATCATCTAGTGTTTAATGTTTAGAGTTTAGGATTCACATTCAAGGTTTGAATTCAATTCTCTATGTACATGATTTGACACTAAGGTTCATCATTCAAGTTTCATGGGTCAAATCCTAGGGTTTAATATTGAGGTTTAATAGTTGAAGGTTCAAAATTTAGGGTTTAGAGTTCACATTCAAGGTTTATGTTTTAATGTGAAGGCATCAAACATTTAATGTTCAACATTAAGATTTAATGGTTTGTGTAAATGATCACACATTAACATTAAGTGTCCATGATTCACATTTAAGGTTCAACTTTTAGTGTTAATGGTTCAACACTTACAATTTAATATTGGGATTTAATGAATTAGTTTTAGTGCTAATCATTTAGGGTTAAGAATTAAGAATTAGTTGTTTGTGTATAAGGTTCATTGCTAAGGTTCATGGTTTAATGATTAAGCTCTAGAATTCAAAATTTAGGGTATAGGGTTTATAATTCAAGGTTAAGGGTTTAGGGTTCACTTTTGAGGTTCAACTCTCAAATTTGAGGGTTTAATATTCAATGCTTGGCATTGAGCTTTATTGTTCTATACTTTGCACACTCACTGTTTAGCATCTAGATTTATTTATTTATGTGCAACATGTTCAATGCCAAGGTTGATGGCTCAAAGTTCAAGGTTAAGGCCTAGAGTTTAGCATTTAGGGTTTAGAGTTTAAGGTTCAAATTTGAGGGTTTAGGGTTCACATTCACGGTTCAACTTTCAATGTTAAGTGTTCAAGTTAAGATTTAGTGGTCATCATTTCATGTTTAAGGTTCATATTTTGGGTTTAAGGTTCATATTTGAGGTTTAACTTTTAATATTAAGTGTTCAACAATAAGGGTTCAAGACTCAATGTTCAATATTAGGGGTTGGACATAATAATAGTCTATGTTCATTACTCATCATTTAGGGTTCATATTTAGTTGGTTGTCTATGAAAACCATATTTTTGAAAAGGGATCATGTCTCTATTTGTGCAAAAATGACAACTAATCTATCCAAAATATGCAATGCCTCAGAAAATGAAAATAATTGTCCTATAGATTTGATGATTTTTAATACGAAATGCAACAAGTTTTCCACGAATTTGCAATAAATCAAGCAAAATGACACTTTTCTTACACATGCAATAACATTTTTTAGAATTTCAAAATAGAGATCTGCAAGTTGGACCAGATTGATAATACATAGATAGAACAATGTGTAAAAGTTTGTTGAAACACTTGTACAAGGAAAAGTTTGTCCAGGGGTGAATGGGTCCTTATTTAAGGTTCTAAAAACTAAAAAATTAAATGTGTAATTTGTTGTTTATGATTACTATTTATGTCTGCACATAGGTTACTCAGTGTCTATTTTCCAGTTTTTGGTCGATTTAAGACAATGTAATGCAATATGCAAGTGTGAAACAAAGGTGAAAATGTGTTGACAAGTTTTAAATGCAAATTTCATTTGTAAAATGCAATATTTGACTAATTGTAAGATGCAATATTTTGAAAGTGATAATTTGATGCAAATTTGAAGCAAAACTATCCAATTTTTCACTTGATTTTGGCTTAAAATGAAAGATGCAATGAATATGCAATAAACAATTTCAAATTTTAACCACTTAATGGATGCAATATGAATGTAAATCTGATCAAAATATGACTGAAAAAAACCTTAATGCAACCTATGATGCAATATGGAATGCAATTTTTTTTTACTTTTTTATGCTTTTAAAATGCAGAAATGAAACCCTCAATGTAAAGATGCAAAACAATGTAATGCAAAACCTAGATCTAGGGTGAATTTTTAGAAGGTATATAATGTTAACATGTCAGGTTCACAAAAATAAGATGAAGAAAAAGGGATTCTAGGTCCTAAATGAAAAGAACCTAGGATTCAATGGAGCCTTTTTCCAAATTTCATTAGAGATGTAGATCACAAGATGAAAAGATTGTCTTTCACCCTCAATGGTGAGCCAATCAGACCCAGATTTACATCTAAAAGCGGATTATAATGGATTGGAAATATTTTATAATGATTAGACTAATGATCATATATTCCTTAATATTAAAAATGCAAGATCTTGACTAATAGACAAAAACAACAATTTGCAAGTGGATATGGGAAGTGTAGAGGACAACAATCTTGCTCAAAAAAATTGGTTTTGAGGTGTCTGTAAGGACATTCACCAAGGGTGAATAAGGGTCTTGACCAATTTTTGGGGTCCTCTGGTACAAGACTTGAGCTTTTTTTTGACAAAAGACCCACTATCAGAGTGACAAAAATAAATTCTACAAATTACTTTATGTGGTTTGACAACAATGATGACAACTTGTGCGACAATGCAAAATTGATCTTTCAAGATCTCTTCAATTCTTCATCAATATGTTATTTGGACATACACAAAGAGGATTTTTTTTTGTTTGTATGGGGGTTTTCTTTGGTCAAACCCCACTTTGATAATTAAACCTTGATAGAAAGATAATGAAAAAGGAAGGAAATGATGAATGAACAATGCTTGCTACAACTCGCCACCCTTTAATGGCTTTCCTTAGAGGATTGAATTCAAACACACCTCTCCAAGGAACTTGATATTGCTTTGCTTGATTGATGTGGATACTTGCAATACTTGAATGTTTTATGATCAACAATGCATATTAGCCTTCACAAGACAACATGAACACACATAAACTTAGACATGATGTTAGGATCTTGACTGTTGCTACAAATGACTGATAATGTTGAGCTCTTGAATTCTCTTAACAATAATATTTGCTCAATAGGATTGCTTCTTAATGTCTTCTTAAGTGGTAGATTTCAAATGATAAAAATATAATGTATTTATAGGTGTTCATCTAATTTCCCAAAAAATAGATTCCAAAATCTAACAATTGCAAGTTGAATTTGAATCATTAAAATATCACCAAAAAAATATTTTAAAATAGGTCATGGCACTTAAAGGGGACCCATTTTCCCTGTTGGAGTACAAGAAACACTAAGAGGGGGGGTGAATCAGTGTTTCAATAATCAATTTCAATTCAATAGTTTTTCAAAACACACAATCTCTTTGTCATTGTTGAATATTCAATTTCAAGAGTGTAACCAAATGTGATAGCCAATAGCAGATCTTTAAACAACATGAAAAATCAAATTTTGCAAAGTAGATAAAGACATAATCAAGACCAAATTGCATAAAACATAATTATCACATGGACGACAAAAGAATCATAACACAATATTTTTCATGATTGGAAAACCCTCATAGGGATAAAAAACCACACAAAAAAATGCCTCATTGACAAAGCCTCACTAGATACAAAAAATGCCTCATTGGAAAGCACAACTGTCTCACTGGCTACACATAATGCCTCATTGGCAACAAAAAATATGCCTCACTGGAAAAATACCTCACTAGCGAAAAGATCATTTTTGTCTCACTGACCTGACCTTACAACATTTTGTAAATCTTGAAAGAATAAAAGACAAAGGGTTTCTCTGTTTCACTGCAATACATTACAACTCTTAGAACTAATACATTTCATGTCCTAAAGGTTCATTGAGACTGGAACCTATAAAACATATCAATTTATCTTTCACTATTATTGCATACAACTTTTACAAAACATATTTCAGTATTCTGCTCAACAATAATGACTCTTATTAGAGTATGATATCACTATGTAATCCATCAAACCCTGCATAGTGAATGCCACTACTTTTATAACATTCAAAAAATGTCATCTTTCATCATCAAAAAAACTGTGTATGTAACTTCCTTCACAAACTACCAACATAACCATCCATAACTGTTTTCAAATATCACCATGGAGTAGCATTTCCAGCCACTTAAACTGCTGTTGATAAAATAAACATTGTGCATTTTAAAAATATGTAACCCACACTTGTATATGGTCGACATTGTTTATAAACCAAGGTATGCAAACCACACAAAATACCCCACACGAATGCAATCAATAAACTTTAGTTTACACTTTACAAACAACAATGTATTTGTTACAAAACTGTGCCCTAGACAACACCAAATGAAACACAACACTTTCATGGCATGCCCTAGTAATGGGTAATGTATAAACCAAAACGATAGACATATGTGTGACTGAAACAATAGACCCAATTCGACATTGTACCACAATAGACACATATGAGATTCAAAGACCAAACTCTTGTCGACTTGTATGCATATGACAACACATTAGGAACAACAATAAAGACTTAAAAAACCCGACAGTCAAAAGTATAAGTTGACCAACAAAAAACCAACCAATTTCAAATGCAACAACTATATACACTAAGTTCCTTTGTAAACACAACAAGTTCCCAACTTTTGACTTTGAAACAAGAACATTTTCCAGATTATGCAAAAATGAATGCAAATACTAGACTAGGGTTTCAACAAAATATGTTACCATGTTTTCCAACAAGAAAAGATGAACTCCATTGCACCTTGTGGCTGCCAGTAAACCACCTGAAATAGTTTCCATCATATTCTAGCCACCAAACCACCATTTTTCATGTTCCCTTCAAGCCCTAACTCAGCCAACACAACTGCCTTGATATCAAAGTATATCCACTATATCTTTTTACTTTGCAAAATAAAAGCCACACATCATTGTGTCGGTGTTCTACATCATAGCTTTGTTTATTTTGCATGAATGTAATCAAACATTATAATGAGCAATGCCTTGTGTCAGTCTAAGGCTCAAGTGTACCAAGTGCTAAGTAAAGAACAAGACCATAATAACTTTGTGAAAAAATGCCATCCATATGCCATCAAATACCAAGGAATAATAACATCTCATGCCTTTCAAAAGTATCAAGGTAAAAACCCAACTTGACATCAATGCCAAAAACGAAGTAATGTCAAAGGGTTCAACAAAATCCCCCTTTGGCATTGATGTCAAACCCTGTCACTTCAAGAAAGAATATCACCTGTACAAGCATCAAAAACTGCCAAATGCCTGAATGTAATAAGCATGAAATAACAATATCATCAAGATACTCTTGCTATCAAAGATAAAATAAAATTGGACCAGCAATATGTCAATAGTAACGACTGCAAAGCTACAGACAAAAGCATGTATAACTTGCACTATATAACCCACTGTCCATATGTCAATAACCAAAGCCAAAATGACCATCCAAATGCACTGAAGTGAAAACTGAATGTAATACCATATGTTGAATGTAAATTGAATATGATAACCAAGTAACCAAACAGAATGTGATAACCAAACTGAATTAATCTCCCCTTTTGACAACAATGCCAAAGGTCAAAGGGTTACAAAAGCAACAAATAGCTACTGTAGAAGATAAAGAAACTATGAAAGTATGATTTTACCAGTAGTGTATCCTATAAAGAAGATCCAAGCATCAAGAACCCAATTGACCAAACCATATAAACTACTGTCATAGTGAAAAACAAACACTGTTAGAGCAAAATATAGAATCCATAAACAAATCACTATAATAATGACTGCCATAGTGCAGAAAACTGTCAAACCATATATGCCAACCATGAATATCACTTGATGGAATATTCTCTATATATCCATGATGTAGAAACATGAGAATAACCACATCAATGCAACACATATACACTATGAAGTAAAATTGACTAAAGATAGAAATAGAAATGTAATAGTAACATAATGAACCACCAGGGATAAATAATGATCTGTGGCACTCCCCTTGAAATCATGAGTAACATCAAGTCAATATCCATACAAAATCCTAGCCATTTACTGTCCTTTCAAGCATCACAACTTTGTGTATCTGTGAAGCATCATTGGCTTTGTCAAACAACATACACACTGTCAAGGCATCGAGCCTATTATCACATCTTTGTTGACCCCTTTGACATTTGTTTTGGCATTGATGTCAAGTGTTTACCTTGGCATACACAGAAGTGGCATATATTGAGATGCTCTCGTTACTTTGTCACTTTAATGAAGAATATGAGACAACTTGGTTTGATTGACTTTGTATGAGCATTGATAATTCATTGAGGTAGAAATACTTTATGTGCTTATAGTTCTTTGGACACATTAATACATTTGTGCATATTTGATTTGATACCTGGTGTCTAACATCTACACTTATTTTTTTATGTCGAGGTAACATTTATTGAAGGGCTTTGGGACAGTTGACACTGTTACATAAAGCAGTTTAAAAGGTTTCATTACATTGGCCAAATTAATGATTATAGTGAACTTGGTTAATTGGCATATTATAGCTTTGACCGAAATATAGTTTTTGTGCATTAGTGATTATGAGACATAAAGGTTGAAGTATTTGATTACTCTCATGTAAATAAAATGTGACCAACATAATGATTAGTGGTTGTGAGAGTTTCATTAGAAAAGGTATATCGACATAGTTTGCCCTAAATGTCATCGTTTTTGCAAATACAAGGCATCATTTGCTCACAACCGACTTAGGGATTGGAAGAAGTTTGGAGGACAACAAACTGACCAATATTTCTTTGACAACGATGGCCATGGATAGTTTGAAGATACAATGGTTTGTGCAGTTGAAATCTGTTAGTTTTTTTCAGTTACATTCGATTCTAAATCGAGGTATGATATTATTGAATTATGGTGGGTTTTTCATTGCTATATATTTTAGATGTTTGAGCATGGCTTATGGTTAGACAGTGCACTGAATTTTTTTGAGAAAGTAGGAATCAATGTTCAGTTGTTTTATGCTCATTATGCTTTGAATGTAGAGGTTTCTCTCAAAACCTTAGTTTCATGAAAATGGGCATTTGCAAATGATGTTACATTGTGAGTTGGAGATTTAGATTGCTAGACTCTTTTTGTTTCAGATGTTATGATTACTTTATTTTGTAAAGAGAGGTTTCTTTCGAAAACCTATATTGCAGTTGGCTGGTTATCATGCTGATATCACATAGCTATGTTATATGAATTGCGTTTACTATTATAATCATGTTGAAGCATTTGATGAAGAAGTTTGTGATGAGTAGTAAGAAGGAACTTTAAGTGCAAATTGTAATTGTTTATACGTTCAAATTCTTGAGTCTCAAATGAAAATGGGATAATCAAGAAATGCTTTGTAGTGAAATAGTGAATCCCTCTGTCTTTTATTGTTTCAAGATTTACAGAATGTTGTAAGGTCATTTCAGTGAGATAAAGATTGACCTTTTTCCAGTGAGGCAGTTATTACCATGAAAGCCAACGAGGCTACCATGAATGCCAGTGAGGTTGTAGTAACATGAAAAAGCCAGTAAGGCTGTGTTTTTCCAGTGAGGCAGTTGAGTTTTCTAGTGAGGCAGTTGTTTTTTCCAGTGAGGCAGTTGTGTAGCCAATGAGGCATTTTATGTAGCCAATGAGGCTTTGCCAGTGAGGCATAAAAAGTAGCCAGTGAGACTCTGTAATCATTGGGAATTTATTAAGCTAGTGAGGCATTTTCCTGAGTGGTTTTTTTATCCCTATGAGGGTTTTGCACTCATGAAAATACTATGTTATGGTTCTTTTGTGTTATGCATCTTTTGAGTTCTTCATGTGGTTTAAAGATCTGATATTGGCTGTCACATTTGAGCACATTCTTGAAATTGAACTTGTCATGATTATAAAGAAATTATGTGCTTTGAAAAATAATTGAATTTGAATTTGTTTATTGAAACACTGATTCACCCACCCTCTAAGTGTTTCCCGTACTCCAACAAGTGGTATCAGAGCCATACCATTACATAAGTTTAACCAACTTAGGGGTTCCTGGTAGTGGAGTACTCGTTATGGAAAAAAGTAAAAGAAACAGGGAAAAAAGAAATACCCAGTAGAATGCTGAACAACAAAAACCACTAAAATCTTGTACAAAAGATGATTTTGTAGTGAAGAGTGTAAACAAAGAAGGAGATCACTTAGTGAGTGATTTTGAACAAGAGTATGTTGAAGATGAATGTGAAATTGATTTTGAAGGTGAACTTATTTATGCCCTTAATGAGATCAAGCAACTCAAAAAGGAGAACCAGAGATTAGAAGACCAACTTCTACACAAAAAAGACTCCAAGAATAGGGTACTTTCAGATTTTGCAAAAGTTTCTTTAGATATTGAAGAGTCTAAAAAAATTATTATCAGTCTAAAGACAGAGATAGAAGAAGCAAAAAGGGTAGTTGATTTTACAAAATCTGGTCTTGAAGTCAAAACTAATGAATGCCTAAAACTAGAATTAGAAATAGTCTCTTTGAGAAAGGAATTGGAAAAATCATCTTCTAAGTTGCACAAGAATCTGCAATTTGAAAAGAGTACCGAATGTTTAAATGACATGTTAAGAAAAAAAAATGTCATAAGGACACTATAGGCCTAGGTTATGAAGAAGGGAAGACTTCTAAAGTCAAGAATACACTAGGGAAGAAGATAAATTTGGGTCATCCTGCTGCTGCTCTTGAAGATAAGACAAAAGATAAAGTTGTTGATGTTGGAAGAAGAAGAACAAACAAGACCTTAAGGCCTCCACCTTTCAGGAGATACCATTCAATAAGGTACAACTATTCTTAGTTTGATGGTTATTGATATTCCTGTCATATTTATGGTTATAGAGCTAGAGATTGTAAAACTTATACACGAAATGTTGTTCCTAGTTTTTCAAGAAGACATGTTACTATTAACCCTCTTGTTGGGAATAATATCACTTGTTTCAAGTGTCATAATTTTGGGCATGAGGCATAGCTTTGTTGGAATAAATTGAAGACATCTAGAGCAGACACCTTGAGCAAAGAAAAGAAAAAGCCTATACAGGTTTGGAGAAGAAAACAAAGTCAAGAAGAAGGAAAAACTAATCTTGTACATACCACACAAAAAACATCTGTGAGTGCATAAAGAGGAGTATAAGGTTAGGGGGAGTGTTTATAGTTTTATCTTTCAAACCCCATAGACATCAACCAAGAAGGTTGTAAAGGTTGTGGCTATATCAGTTGTTCTATCTTCCATGGTTTTCTCTCAGTGATATTCACAACTTAATACACTAGACTACCATCTTTAGGAGGTTACTTGAATCTCAGATTGTCTTCAATGTTCATATTGTCAAGTTATTATCCTCTATTGGAATTTTGAATTGTTTCAGTTGAAGTTCTTTGGTTATATGATCATCGGGAGTTGCATTTAGTTGCTTCATGATATGTTCATCAAGATTCTCATGTCTAGATGTAAGTCATGGTGTTAAGGCACAAATTTTTCATGATCTTCATTTACTGCTTGGTTTAGGAGGTTACATGTGTTTCATGTTGTGTTCTTTCTAGTATTGGAAATGACTTGTTGCAGTGAAGTATCTTTCATACTATTCATTTGCATGATGTTCAGTAACAATACTTAGTGCAATCTCATGTTCATTGTGGAGTGTGGAGTTATTTGTCTGATGATTAGTGATGCAGGAGCATCCTTGGTTCTTGGCAATCTTGCATCAACCAAAAAAAATATTTTCTTTCAGTTTTTGTTCTTACTCAGTTCATGTTGGTGGATTCGTCATCTTTGCTCACCAGACCTTATGGATCTTGGATTACATCGTCTGCATGTCCATTTTCCTTGTTCCAAGATTTGAGCGTGATTGGATCTTTTTCTGGCAAGTTATCACTTCCAGAATCTCTTGGGAGTTTCTTGAACTGGAACCAGAATAATTTCAAACTTTTTGGCCTATTCGATCATTGTGGATCATCTCCGTGACTTGCGAATCTTAATGGTGTGATTTTAATTGTTCCATGGAGTGTCCCCAACCTTCAATATAGGTCCACACTTCATCTTAAACACCTGTTGAAGAGAAATTCAAATTTGAGGCTAACCTATTCATGTGCACGTTACATTTTCCTTCCTTGGTTAATGTGATGATCTTTGGCCAACACAAATGTTTCCTGAATTGTGGATATGATATAAAGCTTGTAATCGACCATGAGAAGGGCAATGATCAAGTAGTAGTCAAATGAGTAGATTGAGATAGGTTGTATTTGTAATATTCAACTCGCATATAGGAGCATGTTAGAATGATGTATATTTTATCAGGCTTGTGAGCCGAATCTATAAGCCCAGATGCTGCCAGCTGAATGTAACTGAGACAATTGTTAATGAGAATATTTGCATCTGCATTTTCCTCCATATTCTTTGTTGCTTTCTTTGTGTTACTCTTGCTGCACAGTCCAAATTGTTTTCTTTGAGGACCCTCCTACTGTGGCTGCACCAGATTGGTATCAAAGCGAGATTCGTTCCTTGCGAGATCATCAGAGTTTGCGAAGTCCTATTGAAGATTTTTTGTGGGGTGGTGGATTGAGAATCCGAACTACAAATGCAAAGGACTTGTGTGAAGATGGCGGGAAGGATAAATGGTAGAAATGGAGCGCGTGGAAATGCAGACCCAACTGTGATGGAGATGTTGAGAGGAATTGCTACTAGATTAGATGTAGTTGAAACGACCCATAGAAGAGGTTGACTAGTTGATGATGTGAGTGATGAAGAAGTAGAAGTATAAGAAGAAAGGGGAAGAGATGAGCAACTTGGCCTAGATCAAGGAGAAGCGAGGTTCATAAGATCCCTAACTAAAGTGAATAGAAGACCACATTTTAATCCATTGGATTATAATGGTAAGTTGGATTCAGATGTATTGTTAGATTGGATAACAGAGATGGAAAAGTATTTTGAATTTGAAGGTACCTCTGAATATAAGAAGGTGAATTTTGCTTGTACAAAGTTGAGAGGACATGCATCCCTTTGATGGGAACATTTACAGATAGATAGGCAAAGAAGAGGAAGAGAAAAGATAAATTCATGAGATCAGATGGTGAATAAGTTGAAGTCAAATTTTATGCCTGTAGACTATTAGATTAGCTTGTTCAAGAAGTTGCAGAATCTGAAGCAGAAAGAATCCAGTGTGACAGAGTATACTGAGGAGTTTTATAATTTGATATCTGATTTGGACATTCGGAGGATGAGGTTGAGCAAGTAGCTAGATATGCGAATGGTTTGAGGTCGTCTATACAAGATGAAATCAGTTTGATCAAGTTGTAGAGTGTGGAAGAGGTGTATCAGTGTGCCCTAAAAGCAGAAGAGAAGTTGAATAAGAGACATGAGCATAGACAGAGAGGAAGAAGTGGAAGATTTCAAAGAGGAAGAACTTTACCGGAGGAGGAAGAGGATCTTTTCCAGTTTAGAACAAGGATAAGGAGATTAGTAAGAATGAAAATTCATACCTGAGAGGTGATGAAAAATATTACAAAAGAGGAGGTTATGGTGGTTACCAAAATGAAGATTATAGAAGAGATGATAGACGATAGGAGAAAAGGATATTCAAAGGAACCTGTTATAAATGTGGTGGAGGACATAGAGCATTTGAGTGTAATCAAGGAGAGACAAGCAGGAAGACAAAGAACAATAGGAGAACAACCTTTGTTGAGGAGGATCATGTTGGATCATCTAATAAACCCGAAGATGGAGAAGTGCTGGTGAATAGGAGAGTATTGTGTCAAAGCAAATTGGAGAAAGAACCATTGTAGAGGAAGAATTTGTTTAGGACCATATGCAAGGTGAATGGTAAATGTTGCAAAGTGATTGTTGACAGTGGAAGTTCTGAGAACCTAGTTTTTGAAGAGATGGTGACTAAACTAAAGTTGGAAAGGTTGAAACACCCAAAGCCCTATCAGATTGCTTGGATTCAGGATGAGCATAAGATACTGGTAAGTGAACAATGTTTGGTGAAATTAAAGATAGGAAATTACCATGATGAAGTTTTGTGTGATATCATGCCTATGGATATATACCGTGTTTTGTTGGGAAGGCCTTGGCAGTATGATAGACAAGGTATTCATGATGGAAAGAAGAACATATACACCATTGTTGCTAATGGGATGAAGCAATTTTTGTTGCCATTGGAAGATGTTCCTACAGTTGATGTTTGTATGAATTCTAGGGTTTGTTTGGTTGATGGAAGAAGATTCTTGGATGGGTTGAGACATGAGAATGTGTGCTATGCCTTGGTGCCTAAGAAGGCTGAAGATTTGAAGCATGTAGAAGAACACCCGTAAGAGATAAAAGAGATACTGACAGAATATGAGATCATTTTAGATAATGTACCTAATGGATTGCCACCTGTGAGGAGTATTAGTCATTGTATGGATTTGATTCTTGGAGCTAGTTTTCCTAACAAATCAACACATCGGATGACATCGAAAGAGAATGAAGAGTTGAATAGACAAGTGCAAGAATTGTTGAAGAAGGGTTTGATCAGAGAAAGCTTAAGTCCATGTGCAGTACCTGCTGTGCTAGCACCTAAGAAGGATGGAGAATGGAGAATGTGTACAAATTCTAGAGCCATAAACAAGATCACAGTGAAGTATAGGTTTCATTTTCCCTGGATGGATGACATTATGGATTGTTCGAGTGGAACTAAGTACTTTAAGAAGATATATTTGAAGAGTGGATATCATCAGATCAAAATCAGAGAAGGAGATGAGTGGAAAACAACATTCAAGAAAAATGAAGGATTGTATGAGTGGTTGGTTATGGATTTTGGATTGAAAAATGCACCGAGTACTTTCATGAGGTTGATGAATGAGGTGTTGAAGTTCTTGGGTAAGTTTGTGATTGTGTATTTGGATGACATCTTAATTTTTAGTAAGAGTAGAGAAGAACATTTGTTGCATATCAGACAAGTTTTGCAGAAGTTGAAAGAAGAGCAGTTGTTGATAAACATTAAGAAGTGTAGTTTCATGAAGGAGGAGTTGGTATATCTGGGATTTGTGATATCTGTGGACAGATTGAAGATGGATCCTGAGAAGGTAAGAGTGATTGTTGAGTGGTCTACACCATATAGCATTGGGGAGGTAAGATCATTTCATGGATTGGCTAGTTTCTATAGAAAGTTCATTAGGAATTTCAATTCTATTTGTAGTCCTATGACAGAAGCAATGAGAGGAGATAGGAAGGATTTTAGATGGACATCTAGAGCAAACCAAAGTTTTGAGTTGTTGAAGAAAAGGTGACTGAGCAGCCTGTGTTGGCTTTACCAAATTTTAATAAGGTATTTCAAGTAGACTGCGATGCAAGTGGAAATGCATTTAGACTAGTGTTGAGTCGAGAGGGAAGACCTGTAGCCTATTTCAATGAGAAGTTGAATGATGCTAGGAGGAGATATTCAATGTATGATCAAGAATTTTATGCCATAGTTCAATCCTTGAAGAAGTGGAGACATTACTTGTTTTCTAAGGAGTTTGTGTTGTAGACAGATCATCAAGCATTGCAATATTTGAATAGTCAGGGTAAGTTGAATCAGAGACACATGAGATGGGTAGAGTTCTTGCAGAGTTATACTTTTGTTTTGAAAAATAGGAGTGGGAAGTCAAATAGAGTTGCCGATGCTTTGAGTAGGAGGAGGAATTTACTGAAAAAGATTAGAGTGGAGGTATTAGGCTTTGAGGAATTGAAGAACTTGTATGAAGAAGAACAGGATTTTGCAAAACCTTGGAGAGCTTGTAAAGAACCTGTTTCAGAGGATAGAAGTCAGTGGTTGGATTATTTCATTCAGGAGGATATGTTGTTCAGAGGTAATCAATTGTGTATACCCCGAAGTTCAATGAGGGATAACTTGGTGAAGGAGAAGCATAGTGGAGGTATGTTAGGACATTTTAGAGTTGATAAGACAACAACATTGGTTAGTGAGAATTATTTTTGGCCACAGATTCATAAGGATGTTAGGAGATTTGTGTAGAGTTGCAGAGTTTGTCAAGTTGCAAAAGGAAGTAGTCAGAATGTTGGGTTGTATAAGCCTTTGATAGTTCTGGAGAGACCTTGGGAGGATATCAACATGGATTTCATACTTGGTTTGCCAAAGACACAAAGAGGTACTGATTCAGTATTTGTGGTGGTTGAACAATTTTCTAAAATGACACATTTCATACCTTGTAAGAAGACAACAGATGCAGTACATGTAACAAACTTGTTTTTCAAAGAGGTGGTCAAATTGCATGGGTTACCTAGAATTATTGTTTCAGACAGAGATGTGAAGTTTGTTGGTTACTTTTGGAGGACACTTTGGAAGAAGCTGAAGATAGATTTGAAGTTCAGTTCTACTTTTCACCCACAGACAAATGGACATAGAAAAGTAGTAAATAAGAGTTTAGGGAATTTGTTGAGATGCTTGGTTGGAGAGAAGACTGGAAGTTGGGATTTAGTCCTTGCACAAGTAGAGTTTTCTTACAATAATTTAGTGAACAGGAGTACAAGAAAGACACCTTTTGAGATTGTTACTGGAGTTCATCCTAGAGGTATATCAAAGTTGAGAGACATCAGTATGGAAGATAAGAGGAGTACAGAAGTGGAAGAATTTGTAGAACACATGAAGAAGTTGCATATTCAAGTGAAACAACAATTGGAAGACATGAACCAGAAGTACAAGAAGGCAGACAAAAAGAGGAGACATAAGGAATTAGAAGTTGGAGATGAAGTGATGGTATATTTGAGGAAGGAGAGATTTCCAGTTGGTACATACAATAAATTGAAGATGAAGAAGTTTGGACCTTGTAAGATCTTGAAGAAATTGGATTCAGGAAATGCATATGAAGTGGAGTTACCAGAAGGTATGGGTATATCACCTATATTCAACATTGCAGATCTATATCAGTATCATGAAGCAAAATTCAATGAAGACAATAAAGTAGATTTGGAAAATTAGTTTCCTAAACAAAAATCAGATGAGATTGAAAATATTTTGGATGTCAGAGATGGGAGGAAGACTCGAGGAAGATAGTACAAATAATATCTTGTGAAGTGGAAAGGTAGACTAGTTGAGGATTCTTCTTGGATTTCTCAGGTTGAGGTAGACCGCTTTGGTTTTCCTTTGGCCCCAAAAAAGTGAGGGACTCAATTTTCAATAACCCCGGATGTCTGATGCAGGAGAATCCTTGGTTCTTGAAAAACTTGCATCAACCAAAAAAAATATTTTCTTTCAGTTTTTGTTCTTGTTTTGTTCTTACTTAGTTCATGTTGGTGGATTCGTCATCTTTGCTCACCAGACCTTGTGGATCTTGGATTACATCATCTACATGTCCATTTTTCTTGTTCCAAGATATGAGCGTGATTGGATCTTTTTTCAACAAGTTATCGCTTCCAGAATCTCTTGGCAGTTTCTTGAACTGGCACCAGAATAATTTCAAACTTTTCAGGCTATTCAATCATTGCGGATCATCCCCGTGACTTACAAATCTTAATGGTGTGATTTTAATTGTTCTGTGGAGTGTCCCTGACCTTCAGTATAGGTCCACACTTCATCTTACGCACTTGTTGAAGAGAAATTAAAATTTGAGGCTAACCTATTCATGCACACGTTACATTTTCCTTCCTTGGTTAATGTAATAATCTTTGGTCGACGCAGATGTTTCCAGAATTGTGGATATGATATAAAGCTTGTAATCAACCATTAGAAGGGAAATGATCAAGTAGTTGTCGAATGAGTAGATTGAGATAGGTTGTATTTGTAATATTCAGCTCACATATAGGAGCATGTTAGAATGATCTATATTTTATCAGGCTTGTGAGCCGAATCTATAAGCCCAAATGATGTCGGCTGAATGTAACTGAGACAATTTTTAATGAGAATATTTACATCTACATTTTCCTCCATATTCTATGCTGCTTTCATTGTGTCACTCTTGTTGCACAGTCCAAATTGTTCTCTTTGAGGACCCTCCTACCATGTCTACACCAATTAGTGATTACAACACCATGTTGGTATGAAAATAGTCCTGTGAGATGACCTTATGATCTTTCAAAAGTCAAGAGACAATATTATTATGTGTTCCTTTTGCTACTCTTGGATGCTATTGACTATCTATAGGTTTCTTGATAGTGATATTATGTGGTCAGGAATTGAAAATAAAGACAGTGTTTGTAATAGTACAACACAAGCAATACTAGTATCTTTCATGTTTTCATGTTTTACACAGTGCCTTTCATGTCTTGTGATAGTCTCCCTTTCTTGTTAACACAACGATTCAGTTTGTAGAGGTTTTAATGTGTTTGCACAATAGTGTTGGTTGAGGTAGAAGTTTGACTGTGTATGAAAGTTGTAGTGTTAGATATATGCATCTAGTGCTGCTGACAAGACATTATTATCTGTTGACAGGGGAACAAGCTATGTGTAATGTTATCAGAGTGTTTTATGTATATTATTAGATATATGAGCAATGAGATTTGGAGTTAACTATGTTTGGAATTCATCAAGAATTGGTTTTGCTTTAGTGGCTATCAAGAGGAGTTGAGCTCATGCTTCTTATCATGTTTCATAGTTGAGGTATGAAAAATGCAGATATGAGTACAATGATCCTATTGGTCTTGTGAAATCTCTTGTGACAAGTTGCAGTGATTTGGTGTTTGGTAATAATCTTCATATACATCTACACATATGTGAGT
The DNA here is from genome assembly GCA_007258455.2 of Sequoia sempervirens. Lineage (NCBI taxonomy): Eukaryota > Viridiplantae > Streptophyta > Pinopsida > Cupressales > Cupressaceae > Sequoia > Sequoia sempervirens. The sequence goes on from VDFB02344200.1 coordinate 83,327, forward strand.
ACATTCATAGTTTTTCATGATTCCATTTGATTTGACAAAGTCTAGGTTAGTGATTTTTGGCTTAGTTGGTGGTATTCTTTCTACTCAAATGAAGTATTTCTATTATAGTTAGGGGGAGCTTGCTTGAATAGGACAATAGTCATTATGACAGTTTTTGGACTTTGTGACAACAAAATAGCCTATAATACTTGTAATTTCCATCTTCAATTGTGATTATTTATGCAGAGGACAATGACAGTTAAAGGTTAAGCAACATAATAGTCATATAAGTGCAACATTTATACTCCTAGTTATGAATAGCTTGTATCAGTTTGTGCACTCTTCAAACATATTTTACAATTTGCAACATTTATCTTCATTCAATATTTAGGATGAGCCTAAATTGGAAAATCATGTTGATCTTGTTCAACTTCTTGATATTGCAGACTTAAAGAAAGGTGGTGATATAGAAGGCGGGAAAGGATACTATTTAAAAGGTGATGGTTTACTTCTTAATCAAGCATTGATAAATTTTGGCCTTGCATTTTTGAGGAAGCATGGATATTCACTGTTGTAGACACCTTTCTTTATGAGGAAGGAAATCATGGCAGAATGTGCTCAACTAGCACAATTTGATGAAGGGATGTACAAGGTAACTAGTGTGATGATAAATATCTCATTGCAACATCTGAGTAGCCATTGTGATCTTATCATTGGGGTGACTGGGTTCACCCTACAACACTACCCATAAGGTATGCAAGATATTCTTCCTGTTTAAGAAAGAAGCATGTTCTCATGGAAAAGATACATTGGGAATTTTTAGAGTGCACTAGTTTGAAAACATAGAATTTTTTTGCATAACTAGCCCAAATGGAAATGACTCTTGAGACATGCATGAGGGGATGCTTAAAAATTCTGAAGAATTCTACAAGGAGCTCAATATTCCATATCGAATTGTGTTAATTGTTTCGGGTGCCTTAAATGATGCTGCTGCCTTCTTAAGTGTGAGTGATAGTTGACAAAAAAGTTGTTTTGGTTTCACAAACACATACTGGTGTGACCTTGCTTGTACTTTGTTGGATGACAATGACCTTATTTTTGATTAATGACAGTGGTTTGATATGAGTTTCTCTCTCATTTTACATTTGAATTTGGTACTTGATGGCCTTTCATGATGATGTTCAAGTTCAAAAGTATAATGTTGTAGATGTTGATTAGAAGCCAAGGTTTGTATGCTAAGTGAAAGTAGACCACAATATTAGATGTTTGATCTTATCTCAGTCATGGATAATGGATGTTTGGGTTCTTGTCTAGTGATCACAGTATGTTAGAAACAATGACATTTACATTTTCATGCTATGGCAGTTCTATGATTTCTTATGCGGTGCTCTACTTTTAGGTTTCTTTTTTCAGATCTGACAGTGCTTGTTTCCACTGTGATAGCAGTTTGAAATTCTTGGATAGGTATTTGTTGGTTTACCACCAATTTGACCTTTGGCATTGTTGTTAAAAGGGGGAGAATAGCATTTGATACATGGTTCATGATATTCAAATTTTGATGCACGGGTTCATGGTGCTATTCTTTCTTTGACAGGGTGCTTCTACAGGTGCTATTCTTTTAGGTTCTTTGGTAGGTTTGACATCAATTCCAAAGGGGGAGTTTGTTGACCCCTTTGACACTAGTTTTGGCATTAATGTCAAGTGTTTACCTTGGAATACACATAAGTGGCATATATTGAGATGCTCTCATTACTTTGGCACTTTAATGAAGGATATGAGACAACTTGGTTTGGTTGACTTTGTATGAGCATTGATAATTCATTGAGGCATAAATAATTTATGTGCTTATAGTTCTTTGGACACATTGATACATGGTGTCTAACATCTATAGTTATTTTTGATGTTGAGGTAACATTTATTCAGGGGCTTTGGGACATCATTGCTACATGAGACTTGTCTTAATCTTTGATACATTTGAAGACATAATGCATATTTGTGAAAAGGGAACTTTATCATGGTTTCATTGACTATTGCTAAGGAAGATTAAAAGGTTTCACTACATTGGCCAAAGAAATGATTATAGTGAACTTGGTTGATTGGCATATTATAGCTTTAACCGACATATAGTTTTTGTGCATTGGTGATTATGAGACATAAAGGTTGAAGTATTTGATTACTCTCATGTAAATAAAATGTAATTGGCATAATGATTAGTGGTTGTGAGAGTTTCATTGGAAAAGGTATATCGACATAGTTGTGCCCTAAATGTCATCATTTTTGCAAATAAAAGGCATCATTTGTTCACAACCGACTTAGGGATTGGAAGAAGTTTGGAGGACAAAAAACTGACCAAGATTTCTTTGTCTGTGGTGGCCATGGAAAATTTGAAGATACAATGGTTTGTGTAGTTGAAATCTGTTAGTTTTTTTCAGTTATGCATTCAGTTCTAAATCAAGGTATGGCATTATTGAATTGTGGTGGGTTCTTCATTGCTATATATTTCAGATGTTTGATCATGACTTATGGTTAGAGAGTGCACTGAAAATTTTGAGAAAGTAAGAATCAGTGTTCAATTGTTTTATGCTCATTATGCTTTGAATGTAGAGGTTTCTCTTGAAACCTTAGTTTCATGAAAATGGGCATTTTAAAATGCTGTTACATTGTGAGTTGGAGATTTAGATTGCTAGAATCTTTTTGCTTCAGATGTTATGATTAATTTGTTCTATAAAGAGAGGTTTCTTTCAAAACCTTATACTGCAGTTGGTTGGTTATCATGCTGATATCACATAGCCATGTTATATGAATTGTGTTTATTGTTATAATCATGCTGAAGCATTTGATGAAGAAGTTTGTGATGAGCAGTAAGAAGGCACTTTAAGTACAGATTGTAATTGTTTATACGTTCAAATTCTTGAGTCTCAAATGAACATGAGATAATCAAGAAATGCTTTATAGTGAAACAACAAAACCCTCTATCTTTTATTGTTTCAAGATTTAGAGAATGTTGTAAGGTCATGTCAGTGAGAAAAAAATTGACCTTTTGCCAGTGAGGTTGTATCTTTCCAGTGAGGTAGTTATTACCATGAAATTCAGTGAGGCTACTATGAATGATAGTGAGGCAGTTGTTTTTTCCAATGAGGCAATTGTGTAGCTAGTGAGGCTTTTCTAGTGAGGCATTTTATGTAGCCAGTGAGGCTTTTCCAGCGAGGCATAAAAAGTAGCCAGTGAGGCTCTATAATCACTAGGAATTTAATAAGCTAGTGAGGCATTTTCCTAAGTGGTATTTTATTCCTATGAGGGTTTTCCACTCATGAAAATATTGTGTTATGGTTCTTTTGTGTTATGCATCTTTTGAGTTCTTCATGTGGTTTAAAGATTTGATATTGGTTGTCACATTTGAGCACATTCTTGAAACTGAACTTTTCATGATTATAAAGAAATTTTGTGCTTTGAAAAAATTTTGAAATTGCAATTGTTTATTGAAACACTGATTCACCGCCCCCCTCTCAGTGTTTCCTTTACTCCAACAATCTCAGATAAATATCATTGCACAATAACTGTAAACTGTCAACAAGGTGAGCAAAGTCAACATTAGCATGGAATGTTGTTATAAAAAGAAATCAATCCTAACATTGCATCAAACATATCAATATGAGCACCGATCATCTAATCTCTAAGAAACTGTCCTCCTTGAAGCATGAAAAAACTCTACTATGTCTTGCTAAGAAACACAATAAGAAATGGATACAATTGCACATGAAGAAGAATGAGGTAGTCAAGAAAAAAGCAACAACAAAAACTATTGTTAAAGAACATGTTATTACTGATACCTCTCTTCCCAAAAGTGGATGTTTATTGTTCACAATACAAATGTTGTCACAATGATCAAACACACTGTCTAACCAAGCAAGATAGTTAAATATTGTGAAAGTTGTGAGTCACTATTTAAACTTGGATAAAAAATGTTCTCCTTGCACTGAAAACTTATATTTACACTCTTCTAACCTTGAGAGTCAACATGAAAATGCTTATTATAGTTAATAGATCATGATCCAAGAAGAATCACATGAACACAACCTATTCACATCACTGTCATAACTCTAGTTAATGCATGCATATCATTGTCTTGAACATTATAGTATGAATATTAAAAACATGACAGTTACATTACACCAAGTTGTAAGACCAAATGTTCAAAGATGATAGTTCACTGTTCCCAAACTCAAAAACATTGTGCATAAGCTAATTTCAACCTCACTGTCATTGTAGCAGCAAGGATGACTGGATGGACTACCACTCAAACTGATACTCATCATATGAAACACTTGAATTGTCTCAAGGAATATTAGCACATGTAGTTACAAGCACATGAACAACGAATACTGTCACTACATAGAGTGAACATAAACACCACTGAGATCTTTAGAATGTGTAGTGGATTATTCAATGAATATCATGGTAAACTCTAACTGAAATCACAAATATGCAAATCATTGACAAAAACCATATTACAAATGTGCTAAAGCATATACTTGAAAAACCACTTTTACCTTTGACATCTTGTATATCTATCATTTGCATCTGAACTTACCTTGCCTTGGCATTATAAAAATTTACTTTGTTGTACCATGTCTCACAAGTTCATGGTGAACATCAAGACCAAATCATGTGTATTAGAGCATCAATACCAAAACATCAATTCCAAGGTGAAAAACTCCTAGCATATATTGACAACAATCAGGACATTAAATCACTATCACAACATCAAAACATATCCAAAAATAAACCATAGCACATTGTTCATAGCCAAGGTTTTATGGTATGTATAAAGACCTTTTAAACTTGTCACTTGCTTGAATGGGAAAGAAACCTGTACCATTAAGAAACACTATACCAGGCTTTTTACTATTCTATCAACTCATCAAGCTATAAAGCTAGTACCAAGCCAAGCACCAATTCACAGTCATAAATGACTGTCCACAAAAGGAATACCCAACATCAAGGGTATTATAACTAGATATACCACACTTCTATGTAAAGAAAGGTACATCCCATGAATACAAAACCATAAATACATCACATAACATTGTTCTCCAAAACTCTCCAAGTGTACTATGTTTCAAGACAACTGTCAACAAAAACATATATTTCCTTTGCACCGTATATGTCAAAGTTTCACACCATTTTACTTTATCTCATCAAGGAATGTACAGTCAATCTCTATCAACTACCTTCAAGAGCTGCCTTGCATCAAGAATACTCATACCTATCCAATGGAGCAAAGAGAGACGAGTCTAAGTTGAATGATTTTTCCATGTTGTTCGTGCTTACCATCTTGACACTTGCTTTGTGACTGAAATCACTTCACAAGAATGAAAACCAACTACAAATAGTAATCCTTATATTTGAAACCAAATATCAAATCTATCCCTCAAGCCTTTAAGACTTGTGATTCCTACTCTCTTTGACTGATCTACCCTTTTCTCCTTTGTAACATATCAAAATAAGAAACCATAAAGGACCTTTGTTGCATTAAGGAAAAACATCAATAATATTCTAGAAGCAATTCATTTACATTACAATCACCTAGTAACAAAGAAACAAATACCTTTGCACAACCACTAACACTGTCATGAAGAAGTATGAGCTTTATATTCATTTCAAAGATCAAACAAAGACTATCACCAACTTTTGAACCAAAAAACACCAATTTACTGCAAAGACACAACCTCTTTATTGTTATCTAAGGGATTTGAATAATACCTCTAAAAGCATCTCCCCTCAACTCAAAATCCTTTTATGCACTTACAGATGTCACTTGTGCAGTATGCACAAGCTTATATTCATCCTTCTCCTGGTTTTAATTTCTTCTCCAAACCTTCTAAAAGCTTGTCTTCTTGGGATGCTTCCTTCTCCAAACTTTGTTCTTTGGTTTCTCAAACCTAGTTCTACAGTGCTTTGCAACATGACCATGGTTATGAAATTTATAACATGTTACATTCATATTCTTAGAGAATGCATATTGACTCCTTTTAGACCTTATTCTACAATAGCTTGCTTTATGCCCATAACCATTACATAAATAACAATAACCACGAAATCTATAACTGTATCTCACTTATTGATCTTGCCAATTAGGTGGAGATCCTGTGAACTAGTTGGATCTACTTCTTCTTCCTCTATTGATATACTTGAACTGTCTACTATTTCTTTTCTAACAATTTTCTAACATTCTCAAGATCTTTCCTTAGAGAGACTATTTCTCCTTCAAGCTTTTGGCATTCAACTATTTTGACTTCCAAATCAAACCTATTCATATCTGCTATCCCCTTGTTTTCTTCAATCCCTAATTTCATATTCACAATCAACTTATCTTTTACAGTGTGTTCCTTTAACGAAGAATTTTCCTCTAGTTGTGTTCTTAGAGACAACACTTCAGCCTCTATCTTTTGACAATCTTCTACTTTGGTTTGCAGCTTCATGCAAGTTGTTTCTTCAACTCTTCTAGACTCTACCAATTGCAACTTTAGACCCCAATTATCCTTTATGATTTTCTCAATCTCATTAAGGGCACAAATAAGTTCACCTTCAAAATCAATTTCACAATCATTTTCAACATACTCTTGTTCAAAATCACTCACTAAGTGATCTCCTTTCTCAACACTCTTCTCTACAAAATCATCTTTTGTACTAAGTTTAATTGGTACTTGTTCAACATTCTGCTGGGTATTTCTTCTTTCTTTGTTTCTTTTACTTTTTTCCATAACGAGTACTCCCTACCAGGAACCCTTAAGTTGGTTAAACTTTGTGCAAGGTTCTGACTCTGATACCACTTGTTGGAGTACAAGAAACATTGAGAGGGGGGTGAATTAGTGTTTCAATAACCAATTTCAATTCAATAGTTTTTTAAAACACATATTCTCTTTGTCATCATTGAATTTTCAATTTCAAGAGTGTAACCAAATGTGATAGCCAATAGGAGATCTCTAAACAACATGAAAACTCAAATGCTACAAAGTAGATAAAGAAAGAAACAAGACAAAATTGCATAAAACATAATTATCACGTGGACCACAAAAGAATCATAACACAATATTTTTCATGAGTGAAAAACCCTCATAGGGATAAAAAACCACTTGTGAAAATGCCTCACTGGCTTAATAAAATCCCACTGATTACAAAGCCTCAATGGCTACACAAAATGCTTCACTGGAAAACACAACTACCTCACTGGCTACACATAATGCCTCACTAGAAAAAATGTCATCTTTGTCTCACTGACCTGACCTTTCAACATTTTGTAAATTTTGAAGGAGTGAAAGATAGAGGGTTTCTCCGTTTCACTGCAATGCATTACAACTCTCAGAACTAATACATTTCATTTCCTAAAGGTTCATTAAGACTAGAACCTATAAAACATAAAACATATCAATTTTTCTTTCACTGTTTTTGAATACAACTTTTACGTAACATATTTTAGTATTCTGCTCAATAATAATGACTCTTATCAGAGTATGATATCACTGTGTAATCCATCAAACCCTACATAGTGAATGACACTAATTTTATAACATTCAAAAAATGTCATCTTTCATCATCAGAAAAACTATGTATTTAATTGCCTTCACAAACTTCCAACATAACCATCCATACCTATTTTCAAATATCACCATGGAGTAGCATTTCCAACCACTTAAACTATTGTTGATAAAATAAAAATTGTACATTTTAAACATATGTAACACACAATTGTATATGGTCGATATTGTGTCTAAACCAGGGTATGAAAACTACACAAAATACCCCACACCAATGCAATCAATAAACCTTAGTTACACTTTACAAACAACAATGTATTTGTGACAAAATCATGCCCTAGACAACACCAAATGAAACACAATACTTTCATGGCATGCCCTAGTAATGGGTAATGTATAAACCAAAATGATAGACATATGTGTGACTGAAAGAACATACACAATTCGACATTGTACCACAATAGACACATAGGAGATTCAAAGATCAAGCTCTTGTTAACTTGTATGTATATGGAAACACATTAGGAATAACAATAAAGACTTTCAAAACCAGATAGTCAAGAGTATAAGTCGACCAACAAAAAAACCAGCCAATTTCAAATGCAACAACTATATACACTAAGGTCCTTTGTAAACACAACAAGTTCCCAACCTTTGACTTTGAAACAAGAAGATTTTCCAGATTATGCAAAAAAAAATGCAAATACCAGACTAGGGTTTCAACAAAATATGCTACCATGTTTTTGAACAAGAAAAGATGAAGTCCATTGCACCTTGTGGATGCCAGTAAGCCACTAAAACTGTTTCCATCACATTCCAGTCGCCAAACCACCATTTTTCATGTTCCCTTTAAGCCCTAAGTCAGCCAACATAGTTGCCTTGAGTTTTACCAAATGATTAACTATTTAGGGAAAAATGATATCGAAGTATATCCACTATATCTATTTACTTTACAAAATAAAAGCCACACATCATTGTGTTAGTTTTCTACATCATAGCTTTGTTTATTTTGCATGAATGTAATCAGACATTATAATGACTAATTCCTTGTGTTGATCTAAGGCTCAAGTGTACCAGGTGCTAAGTAAAGAACAAGACCATAAAAACTTTGTGAAAATAATGCCAACCATATGTCATCAAATACCAACTAAGGAATAATAACATCTCATGCCTTTCAAATGTATCAAGGTAAAAACCCAACTTGACATCAATGCCAAAAACCAAGCAATGTCAAGGGGGTCAACAAACTCCCCCTTTGGCATTGATGTCAAACCTTGTCACTTCCAAAAAGAATATCACTTGTATAAGCATCAAAAACTTCCAAATTCTTGAATGTAATAAGCATGAAATAACAATATCATCAAGATCCTCTTGTTGTCAAAGATAAACTGGACCAACAATATGTCAATAGTAACCACTACGAAGATATATATATATATATATATATATATATAAGCATGTATAACCTACAATGTATAACCCACTGTCCATATGTCAATAACCAAAGCCAAAATGACCATCCAAATGCACTGAAGTGCAAATTGAATATAAACTGAATGTAATACCATATGATGAATTTAAACTAAATGTGATAACCAACTAACCAAACTGAATGTGATAACCAAACTAAATTAATCTCCCCCTTTTGAAAACAATGCCAAAGGTCAAAGGGTTACAAAAGCAACAAATAGCCACTATAGAAGATAGAGAAAATGTGAAAGTATAATATTACTAGTAGTGTATCCTGTAAAGAAGAGCCAAGCATCAAGAACCTAATTGACCAAACCATATAAGCTATTGTCACAGTGAAAAATAAATATTGTTAGAGCAGAATATAGAATCCATAAATAAATCACTGTAATAATGATTGCCATAGTGCAAAAAACTGTCAAACCATATATGCTAACCATGAATATCACTGCCATATCAAAAAATGATGGAATATTCACTATATATCCATGATGCAGAAACATGAGAATAACAACATCAATGCAACACATATACACTGTGAAATAAAACTAGCTGAAGATGGAAATGTAATAGCAACATAATGAACCACTAGGGCTAAATAATGATCTATGAAACTCCCCCTGAAACCATGAGTAACATCAAATCAATATCCCTACAAACTCCCAGCCATTTACTATCCTTTCAAGCATCATGGCTTTGTGTATTTGTGAAGCATCATTGGATTTTTCAAGCAACATACACACTATCAAGGCATCAAGCCTATCATCACATCTCAGATAAATATCATTGTGCAATGACTGTAAGCTATCAACAAGGTGAAATCAACATTAGCATGGAAAGTTGTTATAAAAAATAAATCAATTCTAACATTGCATCAAACATATCAATATGAGCACTGATCATCTGATCTCTAAGTCACTTTCCTCCTTGAAGCATGAAACAACTCTACTATGTCATTGCCAAAGAAACACAATAAGAAATGGCTAGAATGCACATGAAGAAGAATGAGGTAGTTAATAAAAAATAGCAGCAAACACTGCTGTCAAAGAACATGTTATTACTAATACCTCTCTTCCCAAAAGTAGATGTTTATTGTTCACAATACTAATGTTGTCACAATGATCAAACATGATTGTCCAACCAAGCAAGATACTTAAATATTGTGAAAGTTGTAAGTCACTATTTAAACTTGGACAAAAACTATTCTCTTTACACTGACAACTTATCTTTAAACTCTTCTAACCTTGAGAGTCAACTTGACAATGCTTATTACTATTATTAGATCATGATCCAAGAAGAATCGCATGCACACAACCTATTCACATCACTTCCATAATTCTAGTTAATGCATGCATATAACTGTCTTGAATAGTATAGTATGAATATTAAAAACATGACAGTTACATTACACCAAGTTGAAAGACCAAATGTTGAAAGATGATAGTTCACTGTTTCCAAACTCAAAAACACTGTGCATAAGCTAATTTCAACCTCACTATCACTGTAGTAGCAAGGATGACTGGATGGAATGCCACTCAAACTGATACACACCATATAAAACACTTGAATTGTCTCAAGGAATATTGGCACATGTAGTCCCAAGCACATGAACGACGAATATTGTCACTACATAGAGTGAACATAAACACCACTGAGATCTTCAAAATGTGTAGTGGATTATCCAATGAATATCATGGAAAACTCTAACTAAACTCACAAATATGCAAATCATTGACAAAAACCATATTACAAATGTGCTAAAGCATATACTTGAAAAACCACTCTTAACTTTGACATCTTTTGCATCTATCATTTGCATTTGAACTTACCTTTTCTTGGCATTATAAAAAACTACTTTGTTGTACCTTGTCTCACAGGTTCATGGTGAACATCAAAACCAAATCATGTGTATTAGAGCATCAATACCAAAGCATCAATTCAATTGACATCAATTCCAAGGCGAAAAACTCCTAGCATAAATTGGCAATAGTTAGGACATTAAATCACTGTCACAACATCAAAACATATCCAAAAATAAACCATAGCATATTGTTCATAGTCAAGGTTTTATGGTATGTATAAAGACCTTTTAAACTTGTCACTTTCTTGAACAGGAAAGAAAATTGTACCATTAAGAAACACTATACCAAGCTTTTTACTATTCTGTCAACTTATCAAGCTATAAAGCTAGTACCAAGCCAAGAACCAATTCACAGTCATAAATGACTTTCTATAGAAGGAATACCCAACATCAAGGGTATTGTAACTAGATATACCATAGTACTATGTAAAGAAAGGTGCATCTCATGAATACAAAACCATAAAGATATCACATAACATTTTTCTCCAAAACTCTCCAAGTGTACTATGTTTCAAGACAACTGTCAACCAAAAAACATATATTTCCTCTGCACTATATATTTCAAAGTTTCAAACCATTTGACTCTATCTCATCAAGGAATGTATAGTCAATCTCTATCAACTACCTTCAAGAGTTGCCTTGCATCAAGAATACTGATACCCATCCAATGGAGCCAAGAGAGAAGAGTCTAAGTTGAATAATTATTCCATGTTGTTCACTTACCATCTTGACACTTGCTCCGTGACTAAAATCACTTGAAAAGAATGAAAACCAACTACAAATAGTAATCCTTATATTTGAAACCAAAGATCAGATCTGTCCCTCAAGCCTTTAAGACTTGTGATTCCTACTCTCTTTGAATGATCTACCGTTTTCGCCTTTGTAACATATCAAAATAAGAAACCATAAAGGACCTTTGTTGCATTAAGGACAAACATCAATGATCTTTTAGAAGCAATTCATTTACATTACAATAACCTAGTAACAAAGAAACAAATACCTTTGTACAACCACTAACACTGTCATGAAGAAGTATGAGCTTTATATTCACTTCAAAGATCAAACAAGGACTATCACCAACTTTTGAACCAAATAACACCAATTTACTATAGAGACACAACCTCTTTATTGCTATTTAAGGGGTTTGAATAATACCTCTAAAAACATCTCCCCCTCAACTCAAGCTCCTTTTATGCATTTATAGATGTCACTTGTGTAGTATGCACAAGCTTATACTCATCCTTCTCCTGGGTTTACTTTCTTCTCCAAACCTTCTAAATGCTTGTCTTCTTGGGATGTTTCCTTCTCCAAACTTCCTTCTCTATTTTCTCTAACCTAGTTCTATAGTGCTTTGCAACATGACCATGGTTATGACATTTATAACATGTTACATTCATATTCTCAGAGAATTCATATTGAATCCTTTTAGACCTTCTTCTACAATAGCTTGCTTTATGCCCATAACCATTACATAAATAACAATAACCATGAAATGAATAACTGTACCTCACTGATTGATCCTACCAAGTAGGTGGAGATCCTGTGAATTGGTTTGCTCTACTTCTTCTTATGTTGATGTCCTTGAACTGTCTACTATCAACAGTCTTAGGGGCAATAAAATGATAATTTAAATCTATCTTCATTCTTGCTATTTTTTTGACTCTAGAACTCTGTCCTTCTACAAAGCCCAAACCAATAACGTCCTTGTGATGTTTCTGCTTACTTAACATCTTATTCAATTTGTTGGTGCTCTCATCAATTTTTTGATTCTTTTCTAACATTCTCAAGATCTTTCCTTAGAGAGACTATTTCGCCTTCAAGATTTTGGAATTCAACTATTTTGACTTCCAAATTAGACCTTGTCATATCTGCTATCCTCTTGTTTTCTTCAATCCCTAATTTCAGATTGGCAATCAACTCATCTTTTATAGTGTGTTCCTTTAACAGAGAATTTTCCTCTAGTTGTGTTCTTAGAGACAACACTTCAACCTTTATCTTTTGAAAATCTTATACTTTGGTTTGCAACTTCATGCAAGTTGTTTCTTCAACTTTTCTAGACTCTACCAGTTGCAAATTTAGATCCCAATTCTCTTTTTTGAGTTTCTCAATCTCATTAAGGGCATAAATAATTTCACCTTCAAAATCAATTTCACAATCATATTCAATATACTCTTGTTCAGAGTCACTCACTAAGTGATCTCCTTCTTTGTCAACACTCTTCTCTACAAAATCATCTTTTGTATTAAGTTTAATTGGTACTTGTTCAACATTCTGTTGGTTATTTATTCTTTCTCTATTTCTTTTACTTTTTTCCATAACGAGTACTCCACTACCATGAACCTTTAAGTTGGTTAAACTTTGTGCAAGGTCTAGCTTTGATACCACTTGTTGGAGTATGAGAAACACTGAGAGGGGGGTGTGAATCAGTGTTTCAATAATCAATTTCAATTCAATAGTTTTTCAAAACACATAATCTCTTTGTCATCGTTGAATGTTCAATTTCAAGGGTGTAACCAAATGTGATAGACAATAACATATCTTTAAACAACATGAAAACTCAAATGCTACAAAGTAGATAAAGAAAGCAACAAGACCAAATTACATAAACATAATTATCACATGGACCACAAAAGAATCATAACACAATATTTTTCATGAGTGAAAAACCCTCATAGGGATAAAAAACCACTCAGGAAAATTCCTGACTAGCTTAATAAAATCCCATTGATTATAGAGCCTCATTTGCTGCTTTTTGTGCCTCACTGGAAAAGCCTTACTAGCTACAAAAATTCCTCACTACCTACACAAAATGCCTCACTAGAAAACACAACTACCTCACTGGCTACACATAATACCTCACTGGCAACAAAAAATATGCCTCACTGGCAAAAAGGTTATCTTTGTCTCACTGACCTAACCTTACAACATTTTGTAAATCTTGAAAGAATAAAAGACAGAGGGTTTCTCTATTTCACTACAATACATTACAACTCTTAGAACTAATGCATTCCATGTCCTAAAGGTTCATTGAGACCGAAATCTATAAAACATAAAACATATTAATTTATCTTTCACTACTTTTGCATACAACTTTTACAAAACATATTTCAGTATTTTGCTCAACAATAATGACTCTTATTAGAGTATGATATCACTATGTAATCCATTGAACCTTGCACAATGAATGTCACTACTTTTATAACATTAAAAAAATGTCATCTTTCATCATCGAAAAAATTGTGTATGTAACTTCCTTGAAAACCTGCTAATATAACCATCCATACCTATTTTCAAATATCACCATGGAGTAGCATTTCCAGCCACTTAAACTATTGTTGATAAAATAAAAATTGTGCATTTTAAACATATGTAACACATAGTTGTATATGGTCAATATTGTGTCTTAACTAGGGTATGCAAACTACACAAAATACCCCACACCAATGCAATCAATAAACCTTAATTTACACTTTACAAACAACAATGTATTTGTGACAAAACCATGCCCTAAACAACACCAAATGAAACACAATACTTCCATGGTGTGCCCTAGTAATGGGTAATGTATAAACCAAAATGATAGACATATGTGTGACTAAAAGAATATACCCAAGTCGACATTGTACCACAATTGACACATATGAGATTCAAAGACCAAACTCTTGTCAACTTGTATGCATATGAAAACACATTAGGAACAACAATAAAGACTTTAAAAACTTGATAGTAAAGAGTATAAGTCCAACAAGAAAAAAACCAACCAATTTCAAATGCAACAACTATATACACTAAGGTCCTTTGTAAACACAAGTTCCCAACCTTTGAATTTGAAACAAGAACATTTTCTAGATTATGCAAAAATGAATGCAAATAACAGACTAGGGTTTCAACAAAATATGTTACCATGTTTTCCAACAAGCAAAGATGAAGTCCATTGAACCTTGTGGATGCCATTAAACCACCTAAAACTGTTTCCATCACATTCCAGTCGCCAAACCACCATTTTTCATGTTCCCTTCAAGCCCTAACTTGGCCAACACAACTGCCTTGAGTTTTACCAAATGATTAACTGCTTAGAGAAAAATGATATTGAAGTATATCCACTATATCTTTTTACTTTGCAAAATAAAATCCACGCATCATTGTGTCGGTGTTCTACATCATAGCTTTGTTTATTTTTCATGAATGTAATCAAACATTATAATGACTAATGCCTTGTGTCAGTCTAAGGCTAAAGTGTACGAAGTGCTAAGTAAAGACCAAGACCATAATAACTTTGTGAAAACAATTCTATCCATATGTCATCAAATACCAACCAAGGAATAATAACATCTCATACCTTTCAAATGTATCAAGGTAAAATCCCAACTTGACATCAATGCCAAAAACCAAGCAATGTCAAATGGGTCAACATTCCCATGGGAGAATGGGTCCTGGCCTATAAGTCCAAGACACATTTTCCATTGTGATTTAATTATTGATTTCATGTATTGAATGTATGTTCTCCTTTCGGAAAACGAGAAAAATAAGGCTTTGGAATTCATAATTTGGAAAATTAGGAGCTTAATTAAGTCCAATAAATTAAGGGACCCAAACATAGTGTGAAATTGTAAAGGAATACAATTTTCTACACTACACTCACCTAATAATTTTGTCCAAAATTAATGATTGTACAACTAATTTGTAGGTTTTTATCCTTTTAGATATAATGGCAAGATCAAATTTCACCCAAAATATTATGAAGTGACAACTACCCTTTAGATCTGAAAAGCAGTTACCAAATGAAACCTTTTATAAATTTGATGTCTAGTGTCCAACTAAGATGCAACAAAAGATAAGTTTTATTTTATCAAATATTCTAAAACAAATTTCTCCAAAAAACTCTATAGTACACCTAAAACCAACAAGTCAAAAAAGGAATCCCCCAAAATGTAGTATTTCTTTCAACCTTTTTTTATTCTCTTGATCATCTAAGTATGCTAATATGAGAATGAGAGGTGAGTATAAATAAGGTATGCCACCATGGGAAAAAAAATACGACCAATGCAAGATAAATTAAAAATTCCCTAAGTAAATTTGACCAAACCTAAATGATAAACCAATTAAATAATATACCTCATCTACACCAAAACTTTGCAAGGGTAACTTGTATGTAGGTTTTCTTATTGAAATTTAATTTATTTAACCATTTTGAATACTGGATACCCGAAAATATAGAAATCACCATGAATAGTGATAATTAATATACTCCCATCAAGAGTTTCC
>VDFB02344201.1:0-25100 GCA_007258455.2 Sequoia sempervirens
TAAGTCTGAGAAATTGGAAGTTCCATGGGTGAAATGCGCCTAACCTTGAAGAGATATGGTGAAAATTTAACTAAGTCCTTGAAAATGGAAGCTTGACCCCTCATGTGTGCCTAGCATGGCAAGGAGTGTTGGAAATTTTCTAAGGCAACGAAACTTGAAGCTCAGCCTAGCATATGCGCCCAACTTGAGAAGTTGAAGGAAATTTGGCTAAGGCATCAAAATAGGAAGTAGCCCATCTCATATGCGCCCAAACTTGGAGGAGGAGTTGGAAAAGTTTGTAAGGCATGGAGATTGGAAGTCAAGAGGGTCAAATGCGCCTAAGTGTTTTGAAATGGAAGTATGACCCTCCATATGCGCCCAAACTTGGAGAAGGAGTTGGGAAAATTTCTAAGTGTTTGAAATTGGAAGTAGCTACCCCCAAATGTGCCGAAAGTTGAAGAGCCATGAGAAAGATTTTCTAAGTCTGAGAAAACTCAAAGTATGGGGGGTAGAATGTGCCTTAGCAAACTTGATGAGTTTGAAAACTTTCTAAGGTACCCAAAATGGAAGTAGATGTTGAATGCGCCAAGCTAGGAGATGGCATGAGAAATTTTCCTAAGTATGGGAAATTGAAAGTTCACTATGCCAAATGCGCCCAAGACAAGAGTTGAAGGTGGAAATTTTTCTAAGTCATGGAAACTGAAAGCTGAACCTAGTGAATGCGCCCTCGCAAGTTAAAGAGGCTACAAATTACTAAGGCATGAAAATTGAAACCACAACACCCCAAATGCACCTTAGCCTAGGGAGACGTGAGGAAATTTTTCTAAGTGTTGGCAAATGGAAGTGGACCCCTCTAGGAACGCCCAAGTTGATGAGTGAGTGATGAATTTTTTTAAGGCATTGAAAATAAAATACCACCTAGCTAGTACGCTTAAGACTGGAGAAGTAAAGGTGAACCTTAATAAAAATTATTTTTCCAAAGGTAGAAAAATTAAATGAACCCCCTTCGTGTGCACAAGAATTTATCAAGTTGAGAAATATTTTCTAAGGGGAAATATTTTTCTTAAAGTCTGGGGGGTCTTGAAAAATGTTTTGAAGAGGAAATAATTTTGCCTTGAGATTTTGAAATAAACATTGGAGATTACAACTGGTGAAATTTTCCAAAGAAAATAAAATTTTCTAAGGCAAAGGAATAAAGTGGGAGATAAAATTTTGCTAAGGCCTTGGAAAATAAAATAATGTGAAGTATGCTTGTGAGATGAAGAAAATTTCTTTGAAGAAAAAAAATTATTCTAAGGTGTTTAAAATAAAATTGCCATGATTAAAAACACCTTTATCAAGGAAAGAAATTTTTATGCTGGAGATATTATTTCCCAAGAATGTTTGAATTCACTGAACGTTACATGCAGTCAATTGGGAAATTTCGAATTTTTCAAAGAGGAAGGAATCTCCAACTATAGCAAATTCCTATGACGACTCTATGATAGTAGGCATCTTTTGTGACAACTAATGCGTTTTCTCCCAAAGTGGAAGATTGCTAAGTAGTGGAGAAGAAATTTATTATGGTTGCTAAGCTGGGCACCCTCTCACAATTATTTAAACTTGAAGTTCTTCACTTTCTCACCACTTGCAGATTTGAAGTTGGCGAGAAAAAGAGTTCTGAAGGAAGAAATTTCTTAAGTGAGTGAATTGAGTGAGATTTTTCTAAGTGTCAGGGTGATACTACTAAAAGTGTTGAACTTTGAAATCAGAATTCTTGAGGTTTGGAATTAAAGTTTTATGCCAAAGAGTTTTTATTTTGAAGTCAACTCCATTTCCCAACAATTTCATAGTGATTTTATTTTCTAAAATCTGAATTTTAATGATTGTATTTTTTTTCTTGGATGGCTTAGAGAGGAGATCTTTGTACAGGAACAAGTAGGGCTGGGGAAAGACTCCACAAGCTGAAGTTAGCAAAGAAAATGCATCTAGGCTGAGGAAATTATTAAGAAGCTCAGAAGTCATTTCTTCTGAGATCAAGTTTGTTTGAAGTTGGGAGGGTTAGTGACACCAATATTGGTTCATTCAACCTCGAGACTACTTCGAAGCCCGAGAATCTTTTGGGGATAGGGAGGCCACCACCCATCGAGTTACTTATAAAATATTGTCAGGAAGTGGACTTGTATGGCTGTTGGTTTCCACCAGCAATCTAGTGTCGAGAGATGATTCGCGAGAATGTGCTAATTGCTATAGGCAGGATCACGGGGAATAATATTTTCTCCTAATGGAAAGTTGTTAGCCAACCTCACGTTGGAAGCTATTGGAGAGGTGTTCGGAATTCCTACATTTGAGAAGATGTTGTACAAGACAAAAAAGAAAGAGTTGACAAAATGTATGCCTCCACTTTTGAGAGATGTGCTAGGAGAATTAATACAACCTGGATGCGGAAGCCTAGACCTCCTGGTGCCAAGTTGCCCAAACAGATTATCTTAGAGGAGCTGAAGCAAGAATATTGCTATCTCATTATGATGCTTAGCCGGGTGAATGGGAGCCCTCAAGTATATATTTTCGAGCCATGGATGTTCTTCTATATCAGTGCAGTGATGGAGGGAAGAGAATATGTTGATTGGGCAAGGATGATCAGTGACAACATAGATGAACAGTTCAGGAGCTTGAGGAGGACAAAGACTTTTTGCATGAGCTCATACGTCATCTACATGCTGGCTCGGATGACGAAGTATAGAGGAATCACTTATAAGGAGCCAATTGGAAGCGGTCCTGATCAGTACAAGATTCATGAGGCCTACACACAGTCACACTTGACCAGTACCTCCAGCTTTAAGAGGGTGAACGATTCTTTTACTGTGCACATAACAAGAGCTCTTCAGTGGAGAACACACTAGAGAATATCGCAAGATGCCCAAAAGTTGATTGAAGAGTACGGGTATTGGTTCATCCAATTCCCGAAGTTCACCTACATCAGGCTGCAGGGGTTCTACTCATACGCCTACAGATTGCCAAGGTACCCCGTTGACAGGATGGTGATGCTTGAAGTATCTAGGCAACTCCTTGCCTATGATAAAATTCAAAAGAAGAAGAAGAAAGGAGGGCTGAACTACCCCATCATTATGGGGAATTCAATTGAAGAGTGTCCATCTATACAGCCAGCCAGAGAAGCTGAGGATGAGTTGCAATTCTACCACCTCACTCTTCACAACAACTGGCAGGATTTTGACCCCTACAAGAATATTGGAGTAGTTCAAGGTGTGGAGCATAGGCATAAGGCTCACGTTGAGGATTTTTGGGCTAATGCAGAGGGCAAGGCTGAAATTAGGAAGAGGATGTTCAGTAGGCTACCTCTAAAGTTGATCAGAGAATGTGAAGTTATTCCAGTTTCGGACCAAGTGGATGAGGATGCCAACATTATTCACCCGGATTATGAGTCAATAAAGGACACGCCAGTCCCACCACTTGATTGGTCGAAGCTAGAAAATACGGACTTGGACACGCTATCCATTCTAGTCTTGACATTTACAAGGAGCTGGGTTGAAAGATGTGTTAATAGGCTCAAGAGCAAATCAATTGCTCTCACATACAACCTTATGGGAGATCAGAGACCGCCTACTACAAGGAAAAGAAAGCAAGCTACTCAAGCTGCAGAGCCACAAGAGGAAGTACCAGTTCAGCCAGCGCCTCAGAGAACGGAAGGGGCATCGCCCACACAATTACTCACTCTTCTAGTGTGCGTGAGGTTTCATTATTTGTAGGTCAGAGGGTTAGATTGGATGAAGAGCACGAGTTAGAGGAGGTCAATCAACCATTGCCTAGGGAGCCAGATAGTCAGAGTGTTTAGCTCCTAGGAGTGAGGGCCGGCTGGAGGGAGAAGAAGAAACAGAAACTGACATTTGCTTGGAGCATGCGATTGAGGCAGCCTTTGAGGATGAAAATACTACGGAGTCAAAATTTCAAAGTCTTGAAGAGGATGAGCAACACATGGAAATAGATGAGCCTCAGCCAAATGAGATCTGTGAAGTAGAAGCAACGGAAGAACAACCACTTATTATTTGCAACACGCAACCAACTATACCAAATTGGCTCACTAGGAGGATGAGAAGAGATCCAAAAGATGACACTGATCTGACAATGGAGATGGAGGCTTTCCTCAACAAAATTAGTGGGTTGCCAAAGAAGAAAAGAGCTAGAAAATATTCAAAGATTGAAACGGATAAGTCTGGTTCGTGCACCCTCCATGTTGTTGTGCCAAGGGAGGAATGTGATCGAGATGAAGAAATGCCTGAAAATTATGTAATTACCACTGTTGAGCTAGGACATCCTACAGGAGCACAAGTAATTGAGGAAGCTGACAGCTCCTTTCAAGCATTGAAAGACAGATTGCTTAGAAAAGAAGAAAAATACAAGAGGTTGAAAAGGGAGCACAAGACGTTAATTGGCTATGTGCAACACTTAGCGCGTTCGTGTGAGCGAATGAATCTAGTGGTGGACCTCCCGGCTGAGCTTCCAAGAGAGTCAGTTAGTGGGCTCGAAGAGTTGAAGAAGGCAACTCAGGAAGCAGACAAGTGGGTAGGTGGTGTCCATGTTGAGGCTGAAAAGTTCATTGAGGACCTTCTCTCGTCTTTTCAGCATGCCTCAAGCATCCTCACGCGCATGGAGAACATTGATCAAGCTTGGAATGAAACTCACATCTATCAGGACAAAACCATTCCACGCTTGGCGGCCCTTATGCATATGCCTATGCAAACTTTGATCGAAGGAGGAGTAATCCAAGAAGGGGATTGGTATGATTTTCCAGGTTGGTATTTAGCAACATTCACTGACCGAGGCTTCTTCGACACAGCACGGTCAGAATCAGTCAAAGTGAGGAAGGCTATGGGAAATATTCAGGAGGGCGTCTTCAACATGCTTGAGCCCTTGTTTGCCAAACGGTTAACTCCCGAGGAGGTGACATTGGATGGCTTGAAAGGTAGATTGCAGCCATTCTTCTCAAAGGTGAGGACATTTGTCCAAGTTGATTTTGAGAACGTCTCCACTTTCTCCAGCATCATCCAGAGTACTCAAGAAGCCATTGAAGCCTGTAGAAAATCTTGCATTCGATAGGAGCAAATAGTCACCATCCTCGAGTTTCAGCTCAATCTCACTCCATCTATTTCAGTGCAAGAAGTTGAAGCAGTGCTGGCTCGATTCATTGATTTTGTTGTCAGAGAGAACAATGGGAACACGTTCTTGGACAAGAATCTTCTGGAAGGGTAGTGGGCATTAATTGCCCATAGTGGTCAAAGGGAGGAATTTGTCATTTTGTGCTCATTTATTGCACCACTCCACCTTCTAGCGGTTTTTAGGTCAAAATCTTGTTTAGGGCTTATGTGGTTCAATTTGAGCCATCCATTGTAATTTGATCTGGATCGTCCATTCATATTGGCCAGCTATAAAAGGGGCACTCCCACTCATTTGTAATTCATTAGAGACTAGAGATTAGAGAGATAGATCATAGAGCACAGAGAGACAGCTTAGAGTTAGCATAGTTGATAGATTGATAGTTTGGAGAAGGAAAGTTTTTCCTTTGAAAACTTTGTAAGAAATTGTTGTGAACACTCTCTCAATAAAAAGAGTTTTCATTGATGATGATCTCGTCTTTTGTTGTGAGTAGCTAGCGAGGTTTCTTCGTCCTTCTACTTCAAGTAGGATTTTAAAGTAAAGTAAATAGATTTTGTTTCATGCAAGTAGATGATAGTAATGGAATGCGATGTTTAATCTAAGCAGCTTTGTCTAAATCCATACCACTAGCAAGCTTATTGATGATAGGTTTTCCCTGCGTGGTCAACTAGAACACTTCGTGCTTAACTTCAATTATGATTGGCATGTTAGTATGCATTGTTGTGATGGTATTTACATGTTGAATTGTAATCTGAATATCCTTAGCTACTCCCTTGAAGATTGCACTGACTCCATGGATGTGTCTGACGCGAGGCAAAGCGAAGTCCGGTTGAAGTTTGCTGAAGTTGAGCTCCGTATCCTGCACTTAGGATAGAATTTAGACTTTCTAAACCTTGCACTCATTTAAATTCAGTACAATTTCTGGTTAGTATTAGGAATCTTGCACATACCTATAAATCATTCGAACCACGAAAATCCCCTTTCCTTTAATCCGTTGTTTGCTGTTGACTATCGAACAATTGTGTAAGTCCCCTCGTGATACCAGCAAAATCACAACGAACCAACTGAGGCTATCCATTGCATAGAAGGAACCTTGGAGTTGAAAGCATGAACTCTCTTGCAATCTTAGCATGCTGAATACTTTGATCAAGAGAGAATAGAGTAGCCGTTGGTAACTTTATTTTGCTGTTTGGTGTGGTCAAAAAACACATCAACAAGTGGGAAGATCAAGTCAAAGATTCCTTTGAGAGGGAAGTGCGAGTTCTATCCCAATTTGATCGTACTCACAGTTTTATTGAAGATCTCTACTGGAAGGCTCAGCTTGAAGAGAGAAGAAGACGAGTTAAGGATGAAGTTGATCCTATCAACTTGCAACTTATCAAAGACTCTTTGGAGACGTTGAAATCAGATTGAATACACTTGATTGAAGATCGGGATCATGCCATTGAACTTGCAAAGAAGACCTCCAGTGCTTTCCAAGGAAAAGAGAGAAAGGTTGGCAAGCTTACTCATGAGCTTGAATCAACAAAGGCTATGTTAGAAGAAACTCAAGTAGCATTGATGCAGGTAGAAGATCAGTTTGTTGATTTCAAAATTTCCAAGGACCAAGAGGATGCACATAGGGCTGAAGAAATCAAGCAAGTAATTGGAGAGCTTGATAGTCTTCAAGAGGAGTTTGATCTTGAAAGTGTTTCGAGAAAATCAGAAGTTGCATGTGCTGATTTTGAGCAGTAGGATGAAAGAAACAACTTTCAAGTTTTTAACAATCCTCTCTTTGAAGTGGGTGTTGAGGCAACTTATGATAATCCTCTTTTTGTGATGGGAGATGAACCAGAACATGGTGTTTTCACTCTTACCAATCCATTCATTGGGTTGAGTGATGCTAGTCTATTTTGGGAGTTGAATTTGAAGTCACATTATGTTTCATGCTCCAGTGTTGTTGAAACTCTCATGGATTGGTTTCAGAGGTTCATTAGAGGGAATGCCAATTTTATGAGTATGCACTTGGTTTTGACCTGCACTTGGGGTTGTGTTGAATTCTCTTTCTAGTGTGTTGGAGATCATCTTCAATTGGGTATCCATGCTTGGGATCCTCAACTTGGCTTGATGGAGCTAATTACACATGGAAAGGACTTTTGGAGGGATAAGGATCAAATTTCCAGATTTGTTGGTGTTGTCCACTTCTTTACCAGCCACTTGATGGACCCATTTTTTCATCAACAAGTGGATTGGAGAGAAATTTTGAGTATGGTTTGGAGATAAGAATGATCGATTCCTCTTGGGAGTGATTCCCAGCTAAGACAAGGGAAGATTTTGAGACATGAGTTTGCTGGTTGGAGATAGACCAACCACCTTACATGTGGATTTACTCTCGTTCAAGAGAGTTGGTTCATTACTTCTTGTCAAAAAGGTGGTATTTTTTAGTTGGAGATTTCTCTAGTGTGTTTTCTAGCCACTTTAGAGGTGTTACCTTGCAACTTAATGCTCCTTTCGCATGCTCACACTTGGGAATTTCATTGGTGTTGTTATTTTTCCTTGTGTAAAGATCTTGAATCAGATTGTACTATGTTGATTCCATCCTTGGAAAACAGTGATTATTCATTTCTTCACACCTTTCCTACTCTCCAAGTTCATCTTATGGAGGTTTGTGATATAAAATTTGATAGTTTACTTTCATTGTTGGTTCAAGACAGCGAACTACCACATGGTTTGATTCATCATTCTGAGATTCATGGGGTTGGAACTATAAGAGTTTTCTATAGTCTTCATGGTTGTATCCGTATAATTTAGTTGAGGCATAGTAGCTCCATGAGGAGTTATGGGTATGATTTTGTTGAGTTCTTGCAAAGGATTTCTTTCCTCTTTGCAAGAAGATTTGGAGATGTCACATTTGCAGTCATGGCTCGGTTAGATACCTTATGGAGATATGTTGAGGAGTTTGATTTTGAGTTGAGTAGACTATCTTTCTTGTTTCCTATGTTTGTGATAGATAGGGGCATTGTTGATATTGATGACTCTGAGCGTTTGGGGCATGATGGTTTCACTGTTGTGATCAAAGTAGTGCAACATCAACATGGTGGGTCCTCCTTCAGATGGACATGGGACCCTAGGATTGTACTTGGTTTGGTATGGATCAATTTGAGTTCTTCTAGAGTTGTGGTGGCATTTCTTGAAGACAAGCAATTTTGGGAAGAGCATACTGTAATGTCCCCAATTTAGCCCTACACTCTTCGTTTGGATTTATCCTATTCCTAGAAACTTGTAGGCTAAGCTGAAATGAAAATTAGGGTTTCCACTTCTGAGGAGGTTTTGAGGTCTTGTGCGCGAGAGTTTCTAACACATGTCTGGTGAAGCTATCTGGGATTTTGGAGAGCTTCGTGATGAGGTAACATGCATGATAGGTTATTGACTTGCATTCTCAGCTGTTTTTGGAGGCTTGCATGTTGGAGTTTTCTAGTTTGGATTTTTGATTCCTTATGGGTTTTCCGAGTGCTTCGTAGTGGTGTGACATGCAACTGCAATGAAGGAATTTTTCGGACTTACTATTTTTAGTAAGTATGACGGCTGCTCAGATTGTAGTTAAAATGAGTTTGGAACAACTTACTATTTTTAGCAATATGTTATTTTTAGTAAGTTCTATTTTTAGCAGTGTTATTTTTAGCAAGGTTTCTACAGTTTAGTTCAGTGGCTATATCTGGCAAGTCAGTTTGAGTAGTTTGGTCACCAACATCCTTGGTGCTATTTTTGGTAGTGTTTCAACAACTTGGTATTATGGCTATTTCTGGTAGAGTAGTATATTCAGTTGGTCTCCAACATTTGAGGTGATAATTTTTGGCAAGTTTGATATTTGATGAAAATAATGTTTTAAGTGAAAATATTTGGCTAAGGAAAGGAGGACGATTGTGGAGAGATAAGTGATTTTTATAATGTTTATTAATTAAACATTTTGGAGGCTTTATTTGGTGAATTATAATGTTTTAAGTGAAATATTAACTTAGACAAAATGGGTGCCTATTTTAGAGGAATATTTGCAAATTATAAAGTATTTCACTTAAATATCTTGGATGCCTATGTTATGAAATGTTTGCATTTTGATAAAGTATTATTCCTCTTGTGTTTGGGATGCCTAAAGTCAAGAAGGAAAGGGTTGGAATTTAAATAAAATGCAAATTAAAAATTGAGGAGAAAAGTGAATATATTTTGGGTGCCCTAATTGGAGGGAAAAGGAAGATTTGAATTTGGAGACAAAAAAGCTATAAATAAGAGTGTTGGGCTCTTTGTTTTGTATCCATGAAGAAATTATAATGTTATGCTGCTAAAATGATTTCAAAGTTGGCTTTGAGGAATGCATACCTCCTAGTTCTTGCAACATTAGTTTCGTGCTTGAAAGATAGCAACTAGCTGAGTTTCAGAGTCTGCTTCTCATTCTAAGAGTGCAGATTGAGCTTCATAGTTGGAGATTTTGATGTTTATTTTCAGCTTGTAGTTGTTGGTTTTTGCAGTGTTGAAAGTGATTTTTGATCATAAGTCATTGTACGAATTTTATATTGTTCTGGGTAGTTTGAATTTGTCATTGTCATCCTTGGGTGCCTCTTTTTGGAGAGTTTCATATTTTAATATGCAGATTTGGATTTTATTTTGCAGAAGTCGCCCCACTTGAGGCCATTCTACTTCATCATGCCTGGAAAATGTTTAGATAATTCATTGAGTAGTTGTTGCAGCTATTTCTCGGTCATAAATTGGTCGCCATCTTCCTAGGAGTTCATTTCACTTGGTCTCATGTCATTTGGAGTAGTTATGAGAGAGTTACGTGCAAGTTAGTGGGTTGTCTAGTTGTTGGTTTGTGCATTTTCAGTTGTTGGTCTGTCAAAATCAGATTGTAGAAGTTGTCTTTTGGGTTAGGTTTTAGTGTGGTTTGAGTCATTAGATGATAGGAGAGTCATATTTAATAGTTTCAGCATTGAGACACTTGATTACATTGATACTGGCAAGAGTTCTATCATTTTGTAAGGCTGAACAATAGTACTATCAGCTAATTTCAATTCTTGTTGAGTTTCATTTTAATTCCCATGGCTGTGGAAGAGACTGGCCTTTGCCCAGCCTTCATTGTATTACATTTGGATCCTCAACACCATATGTTAGCACCTCACCCATCATGGGTCTTGAGTGCACATTCTTGGTGTTTGAGTTACTTTCAACATTGCATCATTATCAATAGATTCTCCGCCATATGGTAGCACCTTACCCACCTTGGGTTTGGAATGCACATGGTTGGTGTTGAGTTTAATTTTCAGCATTGCATCATTTTTAGTTGTTCCTTTGCCATGTGGTAGCGCCATACCCACCTTGGGTTTGGAGAGCACATACTTGGTGTTGAGCTTTCCTTCAACATTGTATTTCCTTCAGTTGCTTCTAACGACCCTCGACGCCATATGTCAACACCAATCTCATCCAAAGTTGTGTGTGCATTCTTGGCATAGAGATACTTTCTAGTAGAGTTGGTTTTGGGCTAACCTTAATGAGCGACTGTTGTGATTGAGCTAAATTGTTCATTGAAAAAATTGGGAAAAAAATTGGTTCGGTTCATTACATTATTTTTTATTTTCCCCAGTGGAATCTCCTCACTCCAAATGTGAAATTTATATTGACTCTTTAAATGAAAAGGCTGGAATTGAATTTTCTGAAGTTTTTTCCCCAACGGAGATGCCAAATTGTTAGGTCTTAAAAACACAGGTTTGAACCATGAGAGGTTGCCAAGCTCTCACAACATTTCTGGCTAATGCACAAGGCCAAATGATTTGAACCTTCTTCTCTTTAGGTGTTGCTAGACCTAGGCGGGTATACCTATATGAATGAAGCAAACTTAAATTTGTATGACTTGATTGAATTCATGGATCTATTACGATGGTACAAAGTGTAATACATGAAAGCTTGCTAACTACTACTACTCCTAGTATCAAATTTGAAATGTGGATGTTTTAATAAGATTTTATGAAATTCTGAAGTGGAATCGGTATGACCAGTGCCTACTCCTGTTGGGCTAATGGAGTCAAGAGGTAAATGATATGTGTCCTATTTCTGGATATAATTCAAATTTTTTGGAACTTTTATGATTTTATGCTTGGCATAAACGTGCAAGGATGCAATTATCAAGTTCTTCTTATTGATCCAAATGTCCTTTTCCAAATTACTGTGACTAATTAAAAGAGTTTAATCCTTCCTTGAAGGAGCCAGTTAATTGAACCACACAAGAGCAACAAGTGTGCTTTGATAAATTGAAAATATTCTTGATACCTCAATTTAAATAATAGGGAAATGACAACCTTGGAGACAACCGAATAATATTTTTAATAGATTCAACAAACAATTGACACCATAATTGGATCACCAAATTTATGCATTCTTCTCCAATATATAATTTGAAAATATTTTACAATATACAACATGATGTTTTGTTTCGGAAATAGTTCACCCTATCTAACTACCTAATCTATTGATTCTAATGATCCCTTCTTCATTTGATTCTATCTAATATATATACATTATATCTTCAATAGTTGTGACCTTTCGTTGTTTGTCACTGCAGCTCTTCATTATATTTTAATTAATTGCCTTTGGAAAATTAAAATATTAAAACTTGTTTACCTTTGTTCCTTGTGAAAAATAATCATTATTTCACAATACTTTTGGAATCTTCATTAATCTTTAATCCCTTTGTTGGAAAACTTCACATCCACCTTTTCACCCACAAAATATATAATTCAGGTAAAAATAATTATCCCTGTTAATTTACTCCATATTTTCCTCCTTGTGAAGCTTATATTTGATTTATTATCATTCGTTACATCTCTTTTACCCGTGAAAATAATATTTCCCCCTTTTGCATTTGTATAAACAAATATATTCTTGGAATAATTACCCATTGCTGACTCATAACTCTTTTGGTGAAAAATATTCCACCCCCAATGTAAATATTTTATAGATTTCACCTTTTGTGCATTTGTGGGTAAAAAAATTATTTACCTTATAACTCCCTTTAAAAAATATTTATTATTTTTACCCTTTATGATTTTTGTGGGTGAAACAAACATCTTCCTTATACCCCTTAGTAAAAATGTGAAGTTTACATTCCTCAAAATAATATTATCTTTCACCATAGTCTTGTTTTATTCAATCTTCTCATTGCATTTTGACCACCAACATTGATATTCATACCCATATATTTCCATCGGCATGACTTGAAGCATCGGGAAGATTTTATTTTTTCCCACCGATAGTATAATGTCTCCCCGATGAACCCTTATCGGTGTGACTGAATCTCTCAGATAGAAATGTGAGATTCATCCCAATTTTTGATGTCTCCTTGATGGCATTTAGGGTTGTCTCCTTTGCTCCTCCTGTGAAGAATTTTCCACAATTTCATTGATAACATCTCCCCACACGACTAAATCTTGTTAGATTTCTCCTAGCACCGAAACAAGATTCGCGTAAAGTCCAGGATCATATGGGTTGTGATACATTCGCCTTGCTTTCTCATCTAGCCACATAGTTTGCACTCCCTCATGATACTCAATTGTTGTCTTGTTATGTGAAAGGAGATACATATTCCAACCTAGGAGAAAAATTAAAGTCACCGTTAATGGAATAAGTATTAATACACAGAGAACGTAAGAAGCCCTGAAAATATTTCCAGATTGCCGCTTATTGTGATTGAGTCTTGTTGTGACCTTTTCACACATCACCCCATTCAAGATGGGGACCCCCTATTTTTGTTTGGGTCTTTTGGCTTGATTTTGGTTGATTTTCCTATTGTCTCTCTTTTCTAGATGTTACCAAAGGTGGATTGAAGGGATCAAAACCAATAAAATGAGCGTAGTTTGATTCTTATTCTATAGGGCATTAATCACATGGGTAAAATGGTGGGATTGAAACTAATGAAATGATGTTTGACATAGCACAAAACCCTTTTAACTACAAATTTTTCCCATGATCAAATCCCCTGACTTGCTACCCTTTTTTCTAATTTTGATGAATTGTAAGAGAATAAACCTAAATAACTTGCATAGGAACATCAATTTTTGGACTTATACTGACGATGAGTTTTGAACCATTTGGCGATGTTTATGTGTATTTGTTCAAGTAGTTGTTTTCTTTCAAGTTTAATGGATGCCTTAAGTTTTGTTATGAATCATTAGTTTGAAAATTACCATTGTAGAAAGTACCTTATGCGTTTGTGCCTTCAAAAGTTGAATTGGGCAGTGCTTGTAAAGTGAATGGGGAAGATGATGTCATAGTTGGGAAACTTGTTGTGAAACATCAGGTTAGTAATTTTTGGATGTTAAGGCTTCCTAGTTGAATATCAAAGATCTTTTCTCATCAACTTAATTTGGTATTTATGTATAAATGAATTATTTAATGGTGTAGGTCTTTACTGAGACAACACATGAACCAAGGTTGGCATTTTTGTTGTCCAAGTCTGATGGCATTCTTGAGCTTGGTTTCCAAGAATTTTTTGTTGAATAATGTTGTTCCAGTCTGGTTAGTATTGACAGCCTTCATTCTATAATATGTCAACTTCATTCTATAATCTGAGCGTATCACCTTTCTTAAATTTTGAACAAGGTTCTGAAATCAAGGGTTCAATATGCATATTTCAGGCCTATGTTGAACACTCTGTTTAAGGCATTTGTTGACAAGGCTACAATTTTTAAATTGATTTATCTTTCTGTTGTGTTTGGACTTTCTTTTGTAAATTTGCAATATACAATACACTTTTATTCTTTATGAATTAAGACTAATATTAA
The DNA here is from genome assembly GCA_007258455.2 of Sequoia sempervirens. NCBI lineage: Eukaryota > Viridiplantae > Streptophyta > Pinopsida > Cupressales > Cupressaceae > Sequoia > Sequoia sempervirens. The sequence continues at coordinate 13,935 of VDFB02344201.1, forward strand.
TTTTTTTGGTTGTATTGAGGTACAACTTCATTCATGGCAAAAAAGGTAGCACCCTGACGTTGCTCATATCAGATGGCACATTGCATATAAAGGAGGAAATATTCTAGCTGGGTTATTGTTGACTGCATTGAAGGAGAGAGCTTCATATATGGGACATGATCAACACTCTCCTTGGATTCTACATGTTATATCTTATTCCAAGAAGATTTCCCACGTTGTAGAAGTTTTAAAAGATGAAATTAGGGGCATGTGCTCGCATTGAACTAGGGCTTCAAGCATGTGTTTCCATCATTGTAGAAGTCTTTTGGAGAAGTTTCTTTCTTGCAGTCATTTCTCTGCAATATTGTAACTCAGATTTTTAGTCTTGTGACTGAAAATAACAATTGTAATACTCTATTTCTAAGTTGTAACTAGAACACCTTTCTTTAATTAATAAAGTTCACCGATTTTTCCTTCTCAATGGATGTATTATATTTGTGTGCAATTGATGATTGATGTGTATTTATGTGTTTTATGCTTAAATCCTTAAATATCAGTCAATTAAAATGACTAAATATACTACTAAATGACATCAATTAATAATTAAATTGACTAAACATACTACCTATTGACATAAATAAGTGTTAACGGTGAATAAATATGACTAGATATATTACTAGTGAAATCAGTGAATAAAAAAATGACTAAATAAGTGACCACATTACAACAGTCAATGACTAAATCAACAACTAAATAAGTGACAAGTTAAATATATCAGTGAATAAAAAATGACTAAATAAATGACCAAATTACAACAATCAATGACTAAATCAATGACTAAGTATATTAGTGGAAAAAAGTGACTAAATAAGTGACCAGATCAACAATGAATGACTAAATCGACGACTAAATATACTACCAAATCGATCAATCAAAACAACCAATAAATGGCTAAAAATGGTTTAGTCATCAATCTAGTCGTGTTATATATGACTGGCAATAAACTGCTAGTGGTCACGTGACCAACTGTAGTCATTTATAAGCAATTTTTAGTAGTTTTTTTAGTAGTTTATTGTTGTTTATGTACTAGTGTTCTTAGGATTCAATGTGCCTGAAAAATTGGGGACTTCCATTTTATGGCCTCTATTGATTTGGGTTATTTCTCTCAAAAATATTTCTTCTCCTTCATCACTTGGCTCCCCAATTTCTCTCTCAAGCTCATCTACAATATGTACATCTTCAAGCTCTAGATTTCTTCCCAAACCTATAGCTATATTTCTTAGCTCATTTTTCATTTCATTGCAAAAGTCTTCTAGCATTTTCTCTACTCTTTTACGTATTATCCCTAGAACTCAGAGGCATCTCAAAATCCTCTCAACCTCTTCTCTTGTGAAGCTATTGTCTTCTCAGCTCTCCATAGTTACAGGACTCCACACACCTGCAACAACCTCTAGAGCTTTGACAAAACTTCAATCCTCACCCACATATCCTAGCATAAGCTGCCTCACATTCAACACTCTGCTTATGCACTCAAGATCACTGGATTTGATACCATTTGGTGCAATGCACACTGCTACTCATAAACTTACAATGCAACAAAACCTCTACTACAACAAAGAACATCTCATGAAACCAAAACAAATGCAAAACAAAACTATTTTTTTTTTACATTCAAATAGCTTGAGACAATTACATAAATTGCTTAATACATTATGGATTTGAATCTACATAAACTACTCTCCCTGTAGCTTCATTTGCTCCTCCAAACTCTTCATATTGCTCCTCCAAATATTCTATACTTCTCCCTTTAACTCCATACCGATATCTGTATGTTTTAATCCAGTCTTTCTCCCCTCTATCTACCATTCATTTTTATGTTAATGTGACAATGAATGTACCCAAAAGGAGCTATCAACTTCACCATTCCTTCACTTATTCTCATTCATATCCCTTTTTAAAGATTTTTACCCAGATTTCCCCCCTCCCATGCAGAATCCTCTGATCATTTTAATGACTGAAATTAAAGCCCAAATAATGGGTAGCCTCCTCATTCCCACACTGCTATCTTGCTATTTTATTGTTTCATAAAAAATCTAAAAATGGGTAGCATACATACTCCAATTCCCGTGCCCACTTCCTCCATGATTTTGCATGGAGATTCTTTGCACCACTTGGCCCATTTCATTTTCATTATTCTTCCATAAAATTTGTCCACACAATTTACTAATTTGAATTTTTTTAAAACAAAAATTTGCTAGTTGGAAATGCCTTCAATTAGCTTCTAAACAAGGATTTTCAAAAGATTATAAAATTTTGGACAAATAAGATTTTGGAATTTCAATAAGTGATCATCAATTATCCCAACTTCATGTTTGGAAATGATGCCTTAGACCAAAAATAAGAATTGGGGAAAAAATAATTTTTAATTGCAAAACAGCGTCAAGAGTGGACCCAGGGGTCGACAAGTGAAAAATCAAAGTTCTCTGATTTTGACAAAAAATTCCCCAAAGGTGTATTATGACTCCCTCAGGTCCCCTATATAAGGATTTTTCCCAAACCTTCAAGGATTCTAAAATTTTAAACTTTTTTGAAATTACCAGTTGAAGTCATAAAATAATTAACTCTTCCAAACTATGAAAGATATGCTCATGAAACCTTCACCAACCAAATAAAGGAGCTCACAAGATATAGGGAGACACCAAAAACCACCACAACACACCAAAAATGAGAAAATAAATAGAAAATATTTTTTGCCTGTGGACCCGAATGCTCCTGCATCAATTGTTTCATTGGAATGTTGAACAACACATTCAATAGGGTGTAATTTCATGTGACAACATAGTTATTTGAGGAGATAATTTAATTATGTTAACACTTTCCTCAATAATATGAGCAACCAACACAAAAATCCATATAAGGATCACCGTCATCATTAATTTCTAGAGGTTTGTAAGAACACCCCTCTACATTGTTACCACCACACTATAATTTAGCACCCTAATTCATTATCAAATACTCCTTCCTCATGAATGTAAGTGTAGTGTAGGAAAATGCATACCCTTTCATTTTCACACTTGTTTGGGCCCGCCTTGCTTTATTTATCCCTATTTGTGTCTTAATTGGTCCTATTTTGCATCCACAAGCCTAATAAACTATATCTTTTTCTGGCTAATCCCAACAAACATCAATGGATAAATGATAATTTAATGATTCTGGTTGTGTCTCTCTGATTTTTGGGTCAGGACTAAGATGTCATCTGCGTCTTAATCCCCAAAAGGTCTTGGGACCCTAATTTCAAGTGTGCCTTAAATGGGCCCCTTTTTGGAGTTTGTGCCTCGAGTTTCATGCCTCGGGACTAAGACGCCACCTAGGGTGTCTTAGTCCCCCTTAAGGTATTTTTAGGATTTAATTTCAAATCTTGGCAGGATTTAACCTCCTTTAATTAATTAATTCATATGTCAGCTTGTTGTGGTGTAATTTTTAGATATTAAGCATGGATAAGTATAAATACAAGGTTCCTCCACTCATTTTCATATATAAGCATTCATGAGAGATAATAAGCATTCAAGTATTCATTCCTAAGGGTTTATGATTCAAGAAAGTGTGTCATCCAAGATCAACATCATTCAAGCAAGAGTCAAAAACCATATCCATTGCAACCATTTCAAGCATATTTGTAGCACCATATTACAAGGGTTTGGTGAGTTGAAACATTGCATGTTGTTCATTCATCATTTCCCTTCATTATTCTATTTCATTTCAAGATTTAATTACCGACAAGGTGTTTGACCAAGGAAAAGCCTCATTTACTAACAATATACAATTTTTTCCCTCTTGTGTGTTTGTTATTGCAGATTTAGGTTGAAGACTTGAAGATCATTTGAAGCGCAAAGTTGTAAAGTTGCATTACAAAGTTTTCATCTTCACGGAAACTCACCTATAGGCCAGATCTGGAAGTTTCAGAACTTGAGATCAAATAAGAAGGAAGCACATACATCAAGCCTCAGGACCACATTTAGAGATTCCAAAAATTCAAATAGGGACTAAGACGGTAGCAAGGGCGTCTTAGTCCTCCAAGTGAAATTTTGTAGAGATTCTTTCAAATCATGTTCCGGCATCTGAAGATTCCACATCTACCTTGAAAAATAGCAATGAGACTAATAAGACAGTAAGGGCGTCTTAGTCCTCCATAGCATATTTTAACAACTTCTTTGCATTTCCAGAATCCTCATCACATTTCCAAACTTCCCAGGTACACATATCCTAACTTCTTGTTGCATTATTTCATCATTTGCACTCATCATTTAGCTTACATTACTAGGTTTTGTGAGTTGAATGTTAAGTTGTCTTTTCCAAGCTTTTTCTTGGTGGTGAACCCTTCAAAGCCTAAAAGACCCCCTCCTAGGTCTTCCTTGTTGAGAATTGACTCACCCTTTGGGGTTGATAGTCAATCCAAATGGATTCCCAAGACATTATTGAGTGACCTAAAGAGAATAAGTGGTCCATCCACTCTATTTTCTTTAGGATTCAGTAAGGAAGCTAAGTTAGTGGAACAACTTCCTACACTAATCTTGAGAGGAGGATAATGTAAAAATTTACATATCTTTTCAATAGTTAGAAAAACTTAAACAAAAATAAACATAAATATCATGCATATCACAACACGGTGATTTATGTGGGGAAAAACCTTTTGGGAGAAAACCCCACACTCCAAAAGCCACCCAATATATTATTCAAAAATCACAAATATTACAATATACTTGCAGAGCAAGCTTCTCACAGGAGTATCACCAACCAGAGATCTAGAGGCAGCATGAATACTATTAGACTCTTAGACATCACAATACTCAGTTGTAATACAATGCCCTCATAAAATAGGGTTTCCTTCTAGGGAAAGTCAAGCCAACAAAATATTTATCATTAGATCTAAGACCTAATGATGAAAGGTCCAGATTTATAATAATAAAATATACATAAAATTTGGCTTTCGAGGGAACTGCCCCTAAACCCCCATCAGGGGATGATCCGCCCAAACCCTCGTAGGGGGTACCCCTACAACCCCCTCGCACTTACCTATCAATAGTAAACCTTATGTAATTGCAAGTTCGAGACATATTTTCTCAACAATGAAAAGAGTGGCCAAATAAATGCCTCAAATCCCCCATGAACAAATTGCATTACCAAATTTATTTCTCCCCTTCATTACAAAGAGGGTGATCCTCTAGACACTCCCCTATTTCATTATATTTTTCCATGTGAGCATATGCATGGGTGATTTTTCCAAATGTAAGCTCCACATGAGAAATACATGTCTTCCAACTTTCAACTCATACATAATAGTGGTGTGCTAGATTTAGAGTAACACATATTTTTATGAATTTGATATGAAGAAAAATCCTTCTAGACATGTACTCTTATTTTTCTCTCATTTCATCTCATCCTCTCTCTCCTTCCTTGTCATCACCTATTTATCCTATTATACCCAAGGTACCTCTAAATATGTTAGGTTTGATGAGACCTCAAGGGAAAGTCCCTTTATGTGAGGTTGTTTGGGAATCTCTCCATAGTAAACAGATGCTTCGAGCCTTGAATGCTACTTTTATGGTTCTCATTCCTAAAAAGGAAGGCGCTGATAGGCTTGAATTCTTTAGGCCTATTGCCCTTTGTAAAGTGGCATACAATATTATTACTAAATTGATTGTAGAGAGGCTAAAATCGTGTCTTCATCTTGTAATTTCTAAGGAGCAAGAGGGTTTTGTGGCTGGCTGTCAAATTCTAGATGGTGTGGTGGTGGTCTCAGAAGTCATTCATTCTATGGCGACTTCAAAGGAGAAATATACGTTCATTAAGTTGGACATGGCTAAGGCTTATGACAGATTTAAGTGGCATTTTCTTCAGAAGATTCTTTTGGCCTTTGAATTTTGTCCTGATTGGGTGAGTTGGGTTATGAGTTGTGTTACTTCTTCTTTTTCAGTTATTGTGAATGGAGAACCTTCAGATCTTTTTAGCGCCACCAGGGGCCTTCGCCAAGGGGACCCACTTTCTCCCTATTTTTTTATTATTATGGCTGAGGGGTTGGGCCGGTTTCTTAAGCTTCGAGTTTCTCAAGGCTTGATTCATGGGTGGCAGTGGGGCAATGGTTTACCGACGCTTTCTCATCTCTAGTTTGTGGATGATACTTCTCTTATGGGGTTAACTTGTCTTCGAGAAGCTGAATCTTTTCGACAGGCTTTGGATACTTACCTGGTTGCTTCGAGACAGAAAGTCAATGAGTAGAAGTCTTCTATTTTCTTTTTTAATACTCCTCAGGCTATTCAAAGGCAGATTGCGGCTACCTTAAGGATTCAGATTGGATCTCTTCCTTTTGTCTACTTGGGAATTCCTCTTGTTGTGGGTAGGAAACCTAGGTCCTCATGGAAGAAGTTGTTTGATAAGTTGTGGGGGAAGGTCACTCATTGGACCCATCGATGGTTATCTACTGCTGCTAGAGTGACCCTTCTTAAGTTTGTTATCTAGGCTCTTCCTATTTACAAATGCTTTGTTCAGGCTGCTCCTATGTATTTCCTTAAGGAATTTGATGCACTCTTATGACAGTTTCTTTGGGGTGGTAACTTGTTGTCTACTAAGTGGAGCTTTGTTAAGTGGGAAATTGTGTGCAGGACGAAGAAAGAAGGTGGTCTTGGTTTATGCTCTGCTATTTTGAATGGTCAAGCTCTTGCTACTAAGATTTTTTGGCTCTGGTGTATCAATTAACATTAGCTTTGGGCCTGTATTCTCAATCATAAGTATCTTAAAGGTGTCAATTATTTTGATGTTCCTCACTTTCCTTTGGAGGGAAGGGGTTCTATGATTTGGAATACTCTAAAAGTGGGGGCTCAGTTGGTTAAGAGTGGGCTCTTTTGGATCTATCATTCGGGGTCTCAGGCACTATTTTGGTTGGATTCTTGGGATGGGCACCCTCCTATCCTTTCTACTTATCCTCACCTCCAATCGTTGTGTGATATTTTGATTGCTGTTGGTTGGGACACAGTTGAGCATTATAAGGTTGCTCAACATTGTGGGCCAGTTGTTACTTTTCGATGGAAGCACTTTTCTAATTGGCCTCCAGGGGTGTCTAAAATGGATAGGCATGAGATGGCTCAAATTCTTGCTTCTCGTGAATGTAATTCCTTGGGGGGGCAGGATGTTTTTGCTTGGGCTAGTAGTGATTTTTCTGGAAAGTACTTTGTTTCTACTAGATATGGGCAGCTTGGTAGGCAGTTGTTTGGAGACATTGAGGTCCCTTGGTGGAAACAAGTATGGCACTCGTCTTCGTGGCCCAAGTGTAACTTTTTCATGTGGTTAGTGGTTCACAATAGGTGTCTTACTTGGGATAATTTGTGCAAGCATGGTTTTCAGGGCCCTTCAATGTGTGTGTTATGCTATAATTATGAGGAGAGTGTTCCACATCTCTTCTTCCACTACTCCTTTGCTAGGGAAATTTGGCACTTGTGGTGGGATGTGTGGAACCTGTCCTGTTGGCATGTCTCATCTTTGGCTGAGTTTTTTGACTAGTGGGGCAAGGCCCCTACTTCTTCTTTCCTTCAAGTTGCTTGGGCTCTTGGCCTGTCTATTATTTGGCACATATGGCTTGAAAGGAATCATTGGATTTTTCCAAATGTGATGATGGTGGCCCATCGTTTGTGGTGGAAAATTCTTCATTCTTTGGGAGAAACTATTGCAGCAAAACATGATTTGACGGAAGTTGTGGATCCTCGAGATGTTGTTTGGTGCAATCGTCTTCATCTTCCCCCTCAACAAGGATGATTCATAAGCAATTGTGGTAGACATTCTCGTGAAAAAGATAAATAGGGAGGGACGTTGGTCTCCTCCTTAGGTTGTATTGAAAATCAACACAAATGGGTCTTCTCGGGGAAACCCTGGTCATGTTTGCGTTGGTGGAGTTGGTCGGGATAGTTCTGGGATTTCTCAGTTTATCTATTCTGTTTACAAGGGTCTTCATACCAACAACTTAATGGAAGCTCTTGCCATTTTATATGCTATGTTGCGTGGTTGTTAGCTTGGGTGGAGAAGGATCATATGCAAGTCTAATTCCTAGAGGCTGGTGAATCTATTGAATAGGTGGGATTTAGAGGATGTTAGTTGGCATTTAGCTTTGGTTGTTAAGTAGATTCTTAATATTTGTGCTTCTTTGGATTCGGTTACTTTCAATCATATTCCTTGAGAATGGAACGCTATTGTAGATTATTTGGCCAAGTGGGCCTCTGATCATATGCAAAATTGGAACATTGTGGATAGGGGTCAATTACCCCTGGATTTATCTCATGAGTTGGACAACTTAGTTGAGCTTGACAGGGTTGTTTAAAGCCTTGCATTGTACTTCTTGTTTTAATAAATTTTTACCCCTCTTTTAAATTAAAACCTGTGATAGTTATGTCCCTCCTCACCCATTGACACCTATTTTGAATAGATATGACTATGAGGACACTAAATTTGATAGTGACCACTAAGAGAATGAACACATTGAGAAAGTAAACCAAGATTATATAGTCTTTTACAACTACTCTTGGGGGAAACATCAAGGGATTTCCCTTGAACCTTGACCTAATTTCTCAAGAGTTTGATGAGTCTTAGTTACATTAAAAAAACCATAAGCAAGATCATAGCCTCTCAATCTATAGGGATGTGTCAACTCAAATATATAATTATGTAGATTGTATTGAGAGGGATTTGGTAGATTCCCAACCAACTAGAGTGGCATTACAAATGACCTATCAAATTGATCAAGCTTCCCTTCAACAAACATGACTAGAAGTACAACCTAAAAATGACAAAAATAGAGATACTCCCCTTCTCAATTAGTCACATCACCACAAATTGCAACATCCACCTCAAAGTCTCGAGTTATAAAATATATACCAGGTGGCTTGAGTGAACCTAAAATATCTCATTATCACACTAGTTCAATGAGTTGGGATGTTAGAGGTAGGAGGTGTAGATTAGCCAAATCATATGCAAGTTACCATAAGACCTAAATCACCAAGATGATGGTTCTAAATTAATTCTCTCATTGTTGCTTAGGGTTAATAAACTATGGGAAAACCCAATTTCTCCTATATATTAATTTATACTCATGCAATGTGAATAATGAGGCCTTCATGCCTCCTCCACCAATGCATTACAACCAAAAAATACACATCAAGCTAGTGGGATACCCACAATTCACACATATAAATGATATGCCACCTCCAATGTTTCAATGAATGAAAACATGCTACTAAACTTACCCCATTATTTTGAGATAACAACTACCAAATCCCAACCTTCCAACATTGGTTAACCATTAGGCTCCATTTGTGGGACTTTCATTTGGAGGGATTCCTTCATCCATCCATAAACCCTTTTCAAGTACTTATCTTGAGTACCTAAAGGAGTCCTTGGACCACATTATTTAAACTAATATGCTACCATTACCTCTCCTATAAATCTCTAACTTCAAGGGGGGAGATACAAATTCATGCATCTAGACCTATATTATAACTATTAGGGTTTTGTTTCCTTTGGATGGTGTCATCACTAAAATATTTTAAAAAAATATTAAGGGAATTGTGTTAGATTGCTACTATCGATTCTCAAAGCATCTATCAACTCTTTCCACCAACTCATTGGCTAGTTTGTTATCACTTTTGACATGAATAAGCTAGTTAAAATTATAATATAAGAATTCCTTAGTGTCAAACTAGACTCAAACAAGATTTTGGCCCTTTTCATAACTAGGTGGAGACAAGTTCTCTACTCTTCAATGAGTGCTCCACACATGGATCATAGAAGGCCATATGATCTTTTCTTGCATGCCCTAAATAGGAGCATTCAAGACGAGGGCCAAAAGTTCCCCTAAAATTCCTACAAGGAAGATCTTGAGAGTTCTTGGTGAATTGATGAAGTCATTATCGATATCAATTGGAGAGCACATGGTTCTAATGTAAGGTTGGTAACCCAAAACCAAAATAATGGTTAGAACACAAACAACAAAAATGGAAATAGTAATAATGGTAATGACCCCTAAGTTCCTAAAATCTTGAAAGTTAACTAGAGCAGCACAATAAATCGAGTTATAGATAATCCACCAACCAAGAATAGCATTAGTGATCAAATCTATAACAATAATAATTATGGTGGAGGTACTAACTACTCAAACATAAGAGGTCCAAATGTCAATGCTATTGATTATCCCTTAAGAAGAAATTATAATTAGATGGATAATAGGTGACAAAATAATTACCTGATTGATGATAATAAATATAACCCATAATGAAGGCCTCAAGACTTTGATCCCAATACATTTTAGTCCTTCCATAAGAAAAGGGGGCATTGTCATAGAAACCAACTAAGAGTATGTAACTAGTTTATCTCTAAAATCACCAAAGTACAACAAAATTTATTCATTGACATGTTTCTTCATCCCCAGGACAACCAAACCATAGCCAAGGGCCTATCGCCCTCAAAAATATAATTTGTGGATCTAACAAATCCCTTCCCACCACATCACCATAATAATGCTTCAATTTAACTCAATCTACCTAATCCCTCCATATTCATGTCAATAACCACATCTCATTAGAAGGATCCAATGCCCTTGAATTGGGGATAAAGGGAGAGAAAATATTTGGTTGGTTGAATTAGTTCAAAATGGTGAAGCTCAAAAACCTTTAGACATCCCTAGAAGTGGAGTATCATGGACATGTGGTATCTTAGTTGACCCTATTCCTAATTCTATTGGTTCTTATGACTTGGTGGAGGATCTCAAAAATATATTCACAAAAATCTCATTCATTGACCTTTTGAGAAATTCTCCATTGTATTGTACAACTCTTTTAGAGGCCATTGAATTAAAATATTTAAATCATATAACGCCACCTTCTAAGAACATGTCAACTAAGTTGACCTAGTCTTGAGACCACCTAATGTTGAATTAAATGACCCTAGCTTCTTCTTTGATTTCAAGCAAAATCCCACTAGGATAAAGAGGAGATCAAGTACTATATTTGTAAGTATGGATGTATAATACTTATATTAAGGGGACTCTTGTGGATGATGGGGCTATGGGCAACATCATTCATTTCTCCCTCTTGGAGAGAATGGGATATGACACACCAAGATCACTACATGTAGAGGCACCTTAAAATT